>QKNR01019365.1:0-77621 GCA_028031935.1 Paedocypris micromegethes | reverse complement strand
GATTCTAACCATCTTCGATTCTCAACACATCATTTACTTTTTTAATGATTTAGAGAGAGAGAGTGAGAGTGAGAGAGCGAGAGAAAGACACAGAGAGAGAGAGAGAGAGTGAGAGAGAGACAGAAAGAGAAAGACAGACAGACAGAGAGAGAGAGAGAGAAAGTGAGTGAGAGAGAGAGACAGACAGAGAGAGAGATACAGAGTGAGAGAGAGAGAGAGACAGACAGACAGAGAGAGAAACTCACAGAGAGAGAGAAACACACAGAGAGAGAGAGAGAGAGATACAGAGTGAGAGAGACAGAGAGAGAAGGAGTGTGATAAGAAGGAGAGTCGGAAAAAAAGAACAGAGAGTTGTGTGTGTGTGTGTGTGTGTGGCTATTTTACTCCTGCACGTGTTTCAAATGAATCGCAGAAAGTCAAGGCCTGGTTTTAGTTTAGATGTTGTGTGGTGTAATAAGGTGTAAGTTGCAGAAACAGCAGATTCATGCCAATTTCTTCTTTGTTCCTCCAACAGTGTGTGATCTGAAATGGTGGAAAACACACGTGCAAACTCAGTGTAAACTCAAAAACAGTGCAGACATGCCGTGTGCAGAATACATATACAAACACTGGAGAGACAGAACAGTGCGGTATGCCACAATGATTTAATGGCGGTGTAAAGCAACAATCATTTGATGTTATTATGCTTCATAATCCATATGTGCATGACCAAACAATTATTGTAACCACGGATTATCTGCATTGCGCGATAAATGAGACCACGTCACTTCCGCCCATAACCAAACGGAGCTCGCGCTGATTCACCGCGCGTGTGCCGTGACGCATGCGCGCGCCACCTACAACACCGTTTCACGCGCTCCCTGAGGACAGTCGCGTAAACATTAGCGACGTGTCGTTCATGAATAATTCAGTCACCATGAATGGAAGCTTATATGGCTCGAGCTGAGCGCGTCTCCTCAGAGAATGATCCGCTCACCCTGAAATAGGGCTTTTGTGTCGCCGCGACTCCTCGGTGAAAGATTCGTTCACAATACACGAATGTTCTCATGACACATGAATCAATCTCTCCAGCGAATGATTCGCTGACAATGAACAGATGATTTAAAAACTCGGGAGAAGATTTAAAAACAACGAAACACCCCGTTGAAGATTCGCTTCACCATGAAGGAATGTTCCTCTAGATGAAAGAACATTCCGCCTGAATGGTTCGTTTAATGTCACCGCCGAGCCGCTACTCGAGTAAAGAACCGAGTCACTGAAGAGTCGACTCCTCCACACAACAATGGGGCGCGAATCCGGCCACGCGAACCCCCGAAGATCCGTCTCCGCACCATTGATCGTTACGTTGAAGTATGTCTAAAACCAGCAGCCTGAAGGCGTCCTCTGGCTTCACGAGACGATGTCTGTCGACTCCCGAACGGGCGTCGTTCACTTGCCTCCAGCCGAGAATCAACCGTATGACACCGCGTCTCCTCCGCGTCAGGACGCACCGGCCCCGCAGACTCACCTGATCAACTCCACTCGCATCTCACACCGGAGGCTTATGAGAATGAAAGTAAACGAAACACCAACAACGGCGTTGTTTGCATTTCTTTAATGAATTCTTGCACATTGAATAGTCATATTAGCACAGTGAATTCACACACAGGCTGAGGGCGAAAACATCTGCAACGCAGGCATCATCGGCGTGGCGAACACGCGCAGCCATCTCGCTACTGGAAGAACGTCTCTAGGCGACGCCCGGCAACGAGAAGGAAAGTAGCCGCTCACATGCGCTCCTCCGCGCTCTCACCGTACGCCTCTGAAGCCAAATGGTCAAGTGCCAAAATGTAACTCCCCACTAGTCAAGCAGAAAACTTCTAATCTTGAACCATTCATTATTAGTCACACATTCTAACCTATTAGAAACACCACTGGTTAAACAGAACACTCGAATATTGTACCACTGAAAAATGCCTGTTGTAACCTTTGACCTACAACATTTTTTCCATGGTTAAAATGGGTACAACCTTTATTCCATGGTTACAAATGAGTTAACACATTTCTGCACACTTTAATTGACTAATACTTACCAAGAAACATTTTCATGTCTATAAATTTACTCACAGCTCTTCCGGTTTGGTAATGCGGTGCTGAAGACGCGTGCGTCGGCGCTCCGTGTTATTTCATGTAGCATCTTTAAAAATACACCTAATATTGGTGAGAAATCACGCCTGTCAGAACGCCTTATTTGACGCTTTCAGTCGTCGGGATCGTTTTTGTTTTAAAAATGAGCAAATCCGCAAGAATCGGTAGTAAACTACCATCTCTGGCTCGGCCCGAGCGTGACGCAGAGACTGATTCACCGCTGCTTACGGTCGAATCTCTGGTGAAAGAACTGGAGAAATTTAAGAAAGACATGGCGGGTGAGTTTGTCACACTTCTGAACAACTCTCTGGAGCCTATTCGGGCGTCCATAGAATCGCTCGGCGCTACCCTGTCATCACACGCCGCGACCATCAGCGAGATGGAGACGGGCCTGTCGGAGCACAGCGACCGCATCACGCAGATCGAGAGTGAAGTTACAGCGCTTCACTCAAAAGTGGCCAACTTTGAGAAAGAAAATGCGACGCTCAAGGATAAAATTGAAGACCTGATATCCCGATCGAAGAGAAACAATCTACATGTGGTGGGATTACCCGAGGGTATCGAGGGGAAAAACGCGCGGGATTATATTTCCAATCTTTTTGGTGAGCTCCTCGGCGACGCGCTGTCAGCACCACCTGAGCTGGACAGAGCTCACCGCAGCCTGCGGCCGAGACCTCGCGCAGGAGAGCGCCCGCGCCCGCTGATCGTCAGATTCCACCGGTACATGGAGAGGGAAATCGTCCTCAACTGGGCTAAATCGCACAAAGATCTTGCTCACAAAGGCCACATGTTCAAGATCTACGAGGATTTCAGCGTGGATCTCGCGCGGAGACGAGCGGCTTTTAACGAAGTGAAAACTCTTTTTTACAAGCGAGGCGCTCGATTCGGGATGCTTTACCCCGCCCGCCTGCGGGTGAGCCACAACGGCGCTGAGCGGGTCTTTGATTCTCCAGAGGCGGCAATGAAGTTCTACGAACAAAACTTTTCTAAGTAGCTTGGACTGTCGCTTCCGAGGTTAAAGCTTGCAGCTGAGGTCCGGTTTGTTACGGTACTTATTTCCTTTCCGTTTGACTGATACGACTGATAACTATTTTATAACTGGTTGATATCTTTGCATCTTGTTTCTTTTTACTACTAAGACATAACCAATGTATATAGCAAAGGCTGGCTATTACCTTAAATGTTGTGGGTACAAATATCAGATCCATTCGTTCTAATATTTTTCTTTCTGATGTGAGTTTAACAACTAGTTCAAAGGTGTTTACTTTTATTAATAAGGAGTTGACTAGGTTACATGGCTAATCGGTTGAGTTCTGCAAGGTTCTGGCTGCTCGTCGTGTTCAGGAAGACGAGCATCAGATTCGTGAGTAAAAGGGGCCCCTTCACTTTTTTTACACATCCACTCCATTCTTGTTTATTTTTTCGTTTTGTTTATTTAACTAGTTTAACGTCTTTTGTTTTTATTTTTTCCAAACTTTTCACAGACAATTGCACTCATAATATCATATTCAGAAACATAAATGAGTCCTAACGGGAATGCTGCTGATCTCACCATTAAATTTGTGACCTGGAATGTGAGGGGTCTGGGTGGTCAAATAAAACGGTCAAGAGTATTTTCACACCTAAAAAGTCTGGCCACAGATATTGCCTTTCTACAAGAAACACACCTTCGGATTACTGATCAAGTCAGATTACGCAAACCATGGATCGGACAAATCTTCCACTCTAACTTTAATAGGAAGTCCAGAGGCACTGCAATTATTGTACACAAACGAATAAAATTCACGCCACATAACGTGTTCTCTGACCCTGAGGGGCGCTTCAATTTAGTATCAGGTCTTCTGTATGGAAAACAGGTTATTCTAGCCAGTGTTTATGCCCCTAACTATGATAGCCCCGCATTCATAAACACACTCTTTTCTCACCTCCCAAATTTAGATACTCATCATCTCAGTTTGGGCGGAGACATGAACTGCACGATTGATCCAGACCTTGACCGCTCACAGCCCAGGTCCTCTGCTCCCTCGTCAATGTCAAAGACACTCACATCTGTTATGGACCAACTAGGATGCGTTGACCCATGGCGCTCTCTCAATCCAGTTGCAAAAGAATTCTCTTTTTTCTCGAGCGTACACCATGTTTATTCACGAATTGACTACTTTTTTATAGATAAGACTTTTTTGTCTCTAGTTAAAGCCACTGAGTATTCTACAATAACAATATCAGACCATGCCCCACACATTCTTGAACTGTCATTTCCCCAAAGCTCACGTGGAAGCGCAGGAGGCTGGAAGCTTGACACCAGTTTCCTGGCTGATGAGGCCTTTTGCTATTACATCTCAGACAACATTGACTTTTTTTTGGAAACTAACAAATCTGAATCCGTATCGCCGACACTTTTATGGGAAACGTTTAAAGCTTTTATCCGAGGAAGGATCATATCCAATATTGCACATAGATCAAAAATCAGCAGACTAAAGTAGCAGGAACTTCTTAACAAAATCCTGGAAGTAGATAGGTCAAATGCCAAATCACCAGATCCCGCTTTAAGAGAGCAGCGAATAAAACTGCAAACAGAGTTTGATCTATTGACAACCAATAGAGCCGAATTGTTATTAAGGAAAACAAGAGCAACCTACTATGAACACGGTGACAGGGCCGGCCGTCTTTTGGCTTCTCAGCTCCGACATCAAATAGCTTCACGTTCAATCCCACAGATATCAGACTCCTCCAAAAACAATATTACAGATCCAGTTAAAATAAACTCGGAATTTTCACCTTTCTACTACAATCTGCACAAATCAGAAACTCAGGCAGATATCGACACCATTCAGACATTTCTATCCCAACTTCAGATCCCTAAAATCAGTGCAGAGGCCTCCAGCAGCCTAGACGAACCTCTCAGCTTGGAGGAAATAACCTCCAGCATATCACTGCTGAAAAACAACAAGTCCCCTGGCAACGATGGCTTTCCTTCAGAGTTCTTTAAAAAGTTTTCCAAACAAATCGACCCTCTGCTTCTTGATTTGTATAACCACTCGTTAGAACAAGGCTTTTTATCACCATCTCTAAATCAAGCTCTTATCTGCCTAATTTTAAAAAAAGAGAAGGATCCCTTAATTTGTGGAAATTACAGACCTGTCAGCCTAATTGATAATGATGTCAAACTGTTGGCTAAAATACTGTCATATCTGAAGATCAAACTGGCTTCATAATGGGTCGCCAACTACCATCTAATATTCGCAGACTTCTGAATGTAGTCTTCACTCCATCACAGTCCTCGGAGGCTGAACTGGTTATCTCTCTAGATGCGGAGAAGGCCTTTGACCGAGTGGAGTGGGACTATCTGTTCATGGTCTTACAGAAATTTGGTTTCGGCTCCAAGTTCATTGCATGGATCCGCTTGCTGTATTCCACTCCCAGTGCAAGCGTGAAAACAAACTCAGAGATCTCTCCTTATTTCCCACTATCGCGCGGCACCCGACAAGGCTGTCCGCTTTCACCGCTTCTTTTTGCTTTGGCCATAGAGCCACTGTCGATCGCTCTGAAGACATCATCGGTCTTCACGGGCATTCACAGAGGCAAGGAACATCGTGTTTCATTGTACGCAGACGACCTCTTGCTTTATGTCTCGGACCCACTTAACTGTATCAAAAACATCATGCAACTGTTGGACAGGTTTAGTTACATTTCTGGATATAAGATCAACCTTGCTAAAAGTGAGTGCTTCCCCATAAATGAACTGGCAAAGCAAATACCACCTGATGCTCTCCCTTTTCAATTGGCAAATAAAAGTTTTCGGTATCTAGGGGTTCAGATTTCACGCTCCTTCAAATCACTACACCTTGAGAATTTTACTAAACTAATTGATCGTATTAAAATGGATCTACAGCGTTGGAACAACCTCCCATTATCATTAGTGGGCAGGGTTGAGTCGATTAAAGTGAATATCCTGCCACGGTTATTATTTCTCTTTCAGACAGTCCCCATATTTCTCCCCAAATCCTTTTTTAAAATACTTGACTCCCTCATATCTTCATACATATGGGCTGGCAAACCTCCACGAATACGCAAATCCACCCTACAAAGGACTAAATAAGATGGGGGTCTAGGTCTTCCAAATTTTCTCTCTTATTACTGGGCAGCTAACATCCAGAAAATGTACATGTGGTGTAAAGCTCCTGAAACTGACTGGTGTGTGATGGAAGATGAATCTTGCGTGCCATCATCATCATTGCCGGCATTAGTGTTTGATTACGGTTTACGAAACCCCTCCAAATATTCCAGCTCCCCAATTGTGACTGCCACTCTTAAGATTTGGAAACAATGTCGTCAACTTCTTGGGATAAAAACACCATCAAGTCTAATGCCCATAAATCGCAACCACCTATTCGCTCTATCTGCATTGGACCACACCTATGAGCTGCTAAAAGAAAAGGGGCTGGTAGAATTTCAGGACCTATTTGTTGAACATATATTTGGATCATTTACAGATTTGCAACGTAAATTCAATATCCCCAAATCGAAATTGTTCCGGTACTTCCAATTACGAGACTTTGCTAAAAAACACTTTAACACATTCCCACAACAGCCAGAGACGGACTTTATTGGTAATATTATGGCTCTTCCAAAATCATCCAATCGAGTTTCTTCAATCTTCGGCCTCCTGCGCTCCTCACTTCAAACCTCTCTCTCCACACTCAGACAAACCTGGGAGGCGGAGCTGGGTCTTGAGATTGACAAGGAGAGGTGGCTTAACATTTTAGATAAAACTAATTCCATTTGTGTCTGTGCTCGATTGAATCTCATTCAACTCAAAGTAGTCCATAGAATCCACTATACAAAGGCTAAACTCAAGAAACTATCCTTGACAGAGGATGATCAATGTAGTAGATGCATGCTATCTCCAGCTGATCATACTCATACATTCTTTACCTGTCCTGAACTAGTCTCATTCTGGACTTCCTTTTTTGATACTCTTTCGAAAGTTTTCAATATCACTGTAAAACCATGCCCAATGATAGCACTCTTCGGTGTACCCTGGGTCCAGGGCCTGTACAACAAACATCAATGTAAAGTCATCTCTTTTGCCTCATTGATAGCGAGGAGGCGAATTCTGTTGCACTGGAAATCGACACGTCCTCCTTCAAATTCCTCCTGGTTAAGAGACTTGATGTCTTTTCTATATCTGGAGAAAATTAGATACTCCGTTAAGGACTCTAAGCTGTTCGGAAAAGTTTGGGACCCATTTCTTCTTTATATTAAGTCTGTACCTCTCTGTGATGACTAATGTTTATTTTGTACTTGCCGACTTTATGTTTTCCTAGTCTATTGCTGATACATTATTATTATTATTATTATTATTTTATTTTAATTTATTTTATTTTGTTCAGTTTTATTTTACTTCATTTTATCTATTTATGTTTCCTTTAAATTTGATTTAATTCTTTTAACTGTGTTATTTTAATCAGGTATTCATCCGTTCCAATTGGGGCGATTGCGGGGCGGGAGAAGGGGTGGGAGGGCTGCGGAGGGATAATGTTTGTCTGTAAAATATTACATGTAAAACATACATTCTGTACATCTGTACATTTTCACGTTCGACTTTTTGCCCAATAAAAATTGTTTAAAAAAAAAAAAAATTACTCACAGCTGATGGAAAGGCCACGCCTTTCTTTGACCCAACACAAAAGTGGTAAGTCAGCTGGAAAAGCTCACATTTTCTAATATTATTAGAATATTACAATATACATTTTATTAGAATAATATAACATTATTCAATATAAAAAGTCCATTTTGGTCTTACATATGAGTGTTATACATCAGTTGAAAGTACCTATTTTTTAAGGTTACACTCTTAATAAAAACAGGACGTTGGGTTTTTGAAAATTAATATTTAATAAAACTACAAAATACTATTAAAAATATAAAAATACCGTATATCTTCCAATAGTTATGTACAATTTATTTTATATAAATATACAATATGAATACTATTTTCTTCACAATGGCGCTTGTCAGCTCTCTACCAACCCTGAAACTGGTTAAGGCGGTACTTCACTTCAGCATCCAACCAGTTTACGTTAAAATTCACACGGGCCAATCAACGAGATCGCCACAATCTCTTTCCACACTATTTGATTTCCACTAAAAAGAAGAAAAAATAGAAAGTGATCAACATTAACTGATGATGAGGGTCATAAGGTGTAAATCACTTGCATTTAGGGTCGCCATCCGTTCCTCGAAATACGAAATCGTCCAGTATTTGAGATTGAAATTACGCGTCTCGTGTTACTGTCCCGTATTTCTGATCGTTTTTTTAAATAGCAGCGTCTAATACAAATCTTCCCTCACTACTCTCACAGACGCATTTCAATCTCTCTCTCTCTCTCTCTCTCTCTCTCTCTCTCTCTCTCTCTCTCTCCCTCTCTCTGTGTCTCTCTTTTCCCCTCTCTCTCTCTCTCTCTCTCTCTCTCTCTGTGTCTCTCTCTCAAGGACACACACTTGTCAGAAGACAGATAAACAGTGTGTGTGTGCGTGTGTGTGTGTGTGTCTGTCTGGGGGGAGGGTAACTTAAAATTCTCCCTTCCATTCTATATATTTTCCCTTTTTCTCACCCACATTTTCCTAAATAAGTAGATCGAAAGTGGATGCTTGGTCACCCTAACTACCATCTCTAGTAATCCAGAACCACGTAGAAGACTTCAGGTTGCAGGTTCAAATCCTCCTGCACTTCACTGGAGGTGTTTAAAGCAGAGCACCGATTTCGATCTCACTCACGTTGTGTTAACAGTTACATATTATAACCACTAGATGGAGCCAAGAGACCACAAATGAAAAATCTGTAGATTAAACAAAGAAAGCCATGCAGTTAATTAATGTTGTCACAAGAGGGAGCCAAAAGGCAAAAGAAGTTCAAGTTCAGTAGGTTTGTAAGGGTGCTTTCACACCCAGCTCGTTTAACCCTTTCAAACGCACTCGGAGCGATTCGGGGTGTATATGTGAACACACCAAGTGATCTCAGACCCCCCTAAACGGTCCCGAATGCGATCCGTGCCTGGTCCACCTCCGGAGGTGGTCTGAGAGCGGTTCGTTTGCGGGACCGTTTGTGGTTCGATAACTTTGTGATATGTGAAAGCGAAGAGATCTCAGTCCACTTCACTGTTCGCTTCGCTGCGCGCGCCACACCCGGAGGTTTCGGTACCCGCAAATCCGTTACGTCATCATAATACTTAAAGGAAGAAAACTATGGAATCAGATTAGTGCCAGAAAACCAAACGAAAACGAAGAAAAAATAAATAAAACAAACGTACTTGCAAGCGAAAAATGGAAAAGCAAACGTGAGATGACAACTCTTCTCAACCCTTAAAAACCGTTCCGTTATAAATTAAAAAAACGTTTTTATTCCTATTAAATTAAAGTTTTTCTTTTGATCTCACAAAAAATGAAGAAAATGTGTATTAACGGAAGCACATTAGGCAACGTACAACAATTAAAGGGGCGAGATCGCGGAAAGAACAGATTGATGTGTGAACACGAAAGGGTCTGGGATCTCTTCACTGCTGAAGAGGACCGAAAACAGAACTGGGTTCTCTTCTGAGTCCACTTGGTTGTGAACAGCAAAAGGACTGGGATCACTTTCCACTGGTTCTCTTTCTGGCTCACTTTAAACGATCTGGGTTCGGTTCGCTTAAAACGAGCTATATGTGAAAGCACCCTAAAACGCTTTTCATAGTTGCAACTGTCTCAAAGCCTCTGTTATCATGAAAACAGAGATTACAGTTATTTATGTTATCATAATATAAATAATATGTTCCCAAATACATTCACTTAACTGACCAATTTGAGAGACACGTCTGTAAAAATGTTTTACATGTCTCAACTACAAATCAAGGTGCAAGGCTCTATGATAAAAAAAACAACAACAAGATACACAATTAAAATAAGACTTATAAGAGAAATAAGAAATTGACAAAATAAAAGACAAATTTGCGAATCAGTGTTCAGCACCATGGACAGGGACGTGACTTCCAGAAACATGTGATTCAGCACCACGGACAAGGCCTTGTGCAAAATCCTCTTTTAATTCAAGTATGTTTACATTCTGCATTAAATCAATATATATGTGATATGGCATTCACTACATCAGGTGTGTCAAACTCATTATCAGCATAACGTCTGTCCTCAAAGGGCCGGATGTAACTTATAAATGTAACTAAATGTATTGTAAAATAAATGTCAACTCATTATTTTTTATAACTTTTATAACCTCCGTGTCTTGAGCTCATCACCTGTTAGCGTAGAGAGCTCGATCCTCAAAATAAACAGGAACATGTCCATGCATGCACACAGGTGACACAGCACACTTTTTTATTTAATTTTTTTATTGTCAGAGTAAATAATTTTACAAAACAGTTACAATTACAACAAAGTATGGATTATATAAAGAACATTCCAAACCAAAAATAAATTAATAAGAAAAAAGATATAAAAAAAAAAATAAACCAAATCAACCACAGACCGGAGTCCGGGTAACAATTTCCGCTCTGCCTGTGGGTTATTCAGCCCGTCAGAGAGACAGAGAGAGAGAGGAGAGAGAGAGAGAAGGGGAAGAGAGAGGAGAGGAGAGAGAGGAGAGAGAGAGAGAGAGAGAGAGACAGAAAGAGAGAGAGAGAGAGAGAGAGCGCCCCCTCGAGGGTGGCGATAAATCAGCACTGTGGAGGTTGGTTTAAGCCTCGGCCTTGACGCCGCAGGGGGTCCCGGATCGCAGCTTCAGCGCGGGATCTGCAGGTGTCACTCACCCATACCAACCCCTCGCTGCGGCCGGTGTTCTCCGTCCTCCGCCCTTCCCATCTGAATTCGGACAATAAAGTTAAATCTAATCTAATTGTTTATGTCGCCATCTTTTTTATTTTACTGTTTGTCGTCCCATTTTTTATCTAGTTTTTAGCAAATGTTAAATGTGTTACGATATTTATGTGTTTTTTAATTATACATGTGTGATGATTGTACATTTTCAATACTGCTTTCCAGGTCATTTAGATAGTATTCTATTCATTTTTGTCACTAAAACAGTTTCCATTAATAATGTAGTAGTGTGTCTGAACTGGGATGTCTGAGAAATGTACGACTGTAAGTTTGTAGTTAAAATGTAAAATAAACTACAATGCATAAGGGTGAAAGTCTTGGAATTCCATATGCCATTTTGTAAACTTTTTATCATAATTATTTGCCTTTGTCACATTGTTCAAACATCAGTTGAACTGGACACTTTCTGATATAAACGACTTTATCTGCCACTGCTTCCCTCACTATGAGCTAAATCTGGTGTGATTTTATTTGGCCAGAGCAGGTAAATGGCGCAGGAAATGATCAGCTCCCACATAAAAAACACACACGTCTAACGCTCTGTGTGTAGAATGCGAGTGGAAGGCTTCTTGATAAAAGGAACTTTATTAAGCACAACATGCAACTCAGAATGCAGCACTTCTCTTCAGACCGCGTGCGATTACCCACAAGCTGTTGTCCTGCCGTAAAGTCAGATAGTCGCAAACTCACGTACTGCATACATCTCTGACATCTCCCCCTTTCAAGCTAAATCACACAAAATATTTCTTCTAACAAATAAACAAAATACCATAACACTTCAACATGCTTTTCCAACTCCCAGCTGACATAACAATAAACAACATTCCCCTCTGCCTTTTCAAAGAAAATGTCATAGGTCCAACCGGACAACAGGTTTCCACACCCTTCCATATCTTGATTGAATCGCTGGAGTTTTAGCAGGTGTGTAAGTTTTCTCTTGATTCGGAACAGAGTACGAAACGGTCTCATCACCTATTTTCTGTAACCGTCCCTCAGCATTTTCTGCCAATGGTGAAATTGTCTCTGGAACAATCTGCGGGGAAGGCACCTTCTGAAGGTGTCTGCGGTTACGCCGGAGAACAGTTCCTTGTGGTGTGCTGATAAGGAAAGATCTTGGTGTACTGCTGTCCTTAGTGACAACTGCAGGTGTCACCCATGTCTTTTCATGGTCCAATTTGGTGAAGACTGAGTCTCCAGGTCTCAATGGGGAAAGGGATCTGGTCCCATGGCGACGGTTGTAGTAGAAGGCCTGTTTAGTTTTTTCACACGCATCCTTCTTCTTAACAGTCCGTTTGTTTGGCCATTTGGGTTGCAGATTTTCCTCGAGAGTGGGCAGGGTAGTCCTGATCTTCCGTCCCATCAGAAGTTCTGCTGGACTGATTCCTGTAGTGGCACAGGGTGTTGATCTATAGCACATCAGCGCCAACAGTGGATCTCTGTTCTGAAGGATTCTTTTGGCTGTCTGCACCGCTCTTTCTGCGTGACCATTGCCTTGAGTGTGATGAGGGCTGGATGTTATATGTTTGAAGTCCATCTCTCTGGCGAATTCTCTAAATGAAAGTTTCTTTCAGTCGTTGGTTAACTTGTGCGCTGGTTGTCGATGGCAATTGCAGGATCTCCAGATATCGTGAATAATAATCTGAGATTATGAGATAATTAGTCTTTTTGTACTCACAGAGGTCAAGGGCGATTCTTTTCCAAGGGCGGTCAGGCAGTGGAGTGGAGATCAACGGCTCCTTTTGTAGTGTTCTCCTATGTTCCTGACAAAAGTGGCATTGCGTGACTTTTTGTTTGAGCTCTGCTGAGAGCCCTGGCCACCAAACTGATGAACTTGCCCTTTCTCTGCACTTAATGAGGCCTTGGTGCCCGTCGTGTAGTTTCTCTAGGATATCTGCTCTTAGAGACTGTGGAATGATGATCCTGCATCCTCGTGTGATCGGACCATCACATTCAGAGAGCTCGTTTTTCACTTTTTGGAAAGCTCTTATGTTCAGGGGCACGCTACTTCTGTGTTCAGGCCATCCTTTCCTTATATACTGGACAACTGTCTGTAATTCACAGTCTGCTGCTGTGGCTATTTTAATGTTCTCCATCCTGCTTGGGGATGCTGGAACACCTTGCAATACAGAGGCAACATACGATTCAACCTCACTCTGCGTGTCAGTCTCGTCATTTGTTTGTGCCAGTGAGCTTCGTGATAGCGCATCAGCAACGACGAGTGTTTTCCACGGCACATAAACCGCATCAGGTTTGTATCTCATGAGCCGCATCAGAAGACGTTGACACCTTAGAGGAACATCATCAAGGCTCTTGCTGTTAATTAGTGGTACTAGTGGTCTATGATCTGTCTCCAATCTAAATCCATCTAAACCACACAAATACTTGTCGAACTTTTCACAGGCCCACACGCTAGCCAGACATTCTTTCTCTATTTGTGCATAGCGTGTTTCAGCCTCTGAAAGTCGTCTGGAACAGTAAGCAATCGGTTTCCACTCATCTCCATGACACTGAAGCAGCACAGCTCCCAGTCCATAGCTGCTGGCATCAGCTGACACGGCCGTGGGCTTTGTGACGTCGTAAAAGGTGAGAACTGGTGCTGTTGTGAGTGCAGCTTTGATGTTTTCAAATGCCAATTGCTGTGGGTGGCTCCAGGTCCAGATGTTTCTCTTTTTTAACAGCTCGTGCAAGGGTTGTAATCAGAGGTGGGACAAAGTCACTGTTAGGCAAGTAACAAGTAAGTCTCAAGTCACTGCCCTCGAGTCCCGAGTCAAGTCCCAAGTCAGGGACAAGCAAGTCTCGAGTCAAGTCCAAGTCAATAGCTAACAAGTCTCAAGTCGAGTCCAAGTCCTACAGTTTGATTTTCGAGTCTTTTCGAGTCTTTTTAACAGAAAAATAAAAAGTATACATTAGTTATACTTTATGTAGGTTGAATCACCTGTATTTATTAAACAAACCATTTTTAAATGAAAAAAAAATTGCTCAGACACATAAAGCTACAAATTATATTTTCTGAAAAAGTGCTGCTGTCATGTGGTGGGAAGTTCGTTTCTTTTAACTGAATCAATCTTTAACTCTCGAACTGTAAAGTGAACAATTCGTTTTGAAAAATAATCGTAATTTGTCCATTTTATACAGCATGCGGCACTGTTGCCGAGACAACAATTTACAGCGCTCTCAAACAAAACACTACACAAAAGACAACATGGTTTGCTTCAGTGGACAACATATAATTCACAACATGCCACAAAGTAATTAATATCATTTGAAAACCTACCAAATACACACCACATTTACGTGATCTGAGTCCCACATCTTTTGTGTTTAAAGATACGATGCCATTGTTGTGTTAACAGCTCAGCAGTCACATGACAAATGAAAGAACGAACAAACTATTTTGACAAAACCACAAAAAAATTGACTGGTGCTGCTCGCTACAGAGTCTGTGAGTCTCAGCTGTCACTCACATATTTATTTACACTGTATATATTTACACGTGCGCTTTGAGACTGTGAAAAGCGCGCTACAAATACTCATTATTATTATTATTATTATTATTATTACTCGACAAGTGAACGGACCAATTGTTCACTGACGGACTCAGGAGAGGTTTTTTTTTTGTTTAAACATTTGTTAATTTTGAACAAATCGTACACACTTGACACGACACTAATCTCCCCAGAATATTGCAGAAAAAAATGTTAAACAGAAAAACAGGTCTGAAATCTGAAATTGATCTTCACCTGGAATTGTTTCAAAACTTAAACATATCCTTAAATGAATAACCATGCTTTCATCAAAACATGTACTGTACTTGGATGAGTCCTACAGACAGCTTCATTTTACTCTGTTTAACTCCCTTCAAACTTATAACCAAAACAGAGAGAGAGGGGGGAGAGAGAGATGACTTGTGTGCTGTAGGGTGTGTGTGTGTGTGTGTGTAGCCACAATCGCGTGTGTGCAGCAGGAGTTTGGCAGGTGATGCTGAGGAAATTTACAGCCTCATTGATATAATCACGCAGCTAGTAGGTCACTTAGCTAATAAGATCGTCTTGACGTTCATTCAAAACATACCTTTGTGCAGCTTCAGGTGTCGAACAAAGTTGTGGAAGTTGTGGCGTCTCCGTCTGCAATATTCGACTCGCATGTTTTACACACTGCAACTCGTTGTTGTTGTTGTTCAGCTCGTCATTTTTATGGCCAGACGAAACTGTCTTTAGTATCATTTTACAAACGCCGCGTTCACAAAATTCAAAACACTCGCCAGCACTTTGATTGGACCTGCGAGTGCGCGCATGCTCTCGACGTCACAAATGCGCGCTTGCTAGTCTCGACGGTCACAAATGCGCGCGACGCGCGTGCTCTCGACGGTTATACAGGCGCGCGCAACGCGCGCAAATAATTGTAAACAGAAGTAGCAACTTTTGAAGCGAGGTGGCAAGTCTTTGCAAGTCAATAGGCGCAAGTCCAAGTGAAAGTCCAAGTTTTTTGTGTTAAAGTCCAAGTCGAGTCGCAAGTCTTTCTATATTTTGTCAAGTCGAGTCTGAAGTCACCAATTTCGTGAATCGAGTCTGACTCGATTCCAAGTCACGAGTCCACACCTCTGGTTGTAATACAGCAGCAAGTGTAGGGACGTATCTGCCTAAATAGTTCACCATACCTAAGAGTCTTTTAAGCTCCTGTGCATCTCTTGGTGGTGGCAATTGAAGAATAGCTTCCACTTTCTCTGGGTCCGGTCTGACCCCAGAACGGTCAATAATGTGTCCAAGGAAGCGTAGCCGGTCTTCTGAAGGAACACTTCTCATGATTGAGCTGCAAGCCTGCTGACTCAAGGCGGTGTAGCACTTTCTCGAGTCGGGTGTCGTGTTCCTCCATTGTGGTTCCATGAATCAAAATGTCGTCCATGTAGACCTCCACGCCTTCTAGGCCCTCCAGTGTCTCTAGCATTTTCCTTTGGAAAATCTCTGGTGCACTTGTTATGCCAAACGGAAGCCTTCTAAAACAATACCTGCCAAACGGTGTTATGAACGTGGTCAGCAAACAGCTATCAGGGTGAAGGGGGATCTGCCAGAAGCCACTGGCAGCATCGAGGGAAGAGAACACTGTTGCTCCACTCAGTTTGGAGGTTATTTCATCTGGCGTCGGGAGGATATAGCGCTCTCTTTTAACTGATTTATTCAATTTTGTCAGATCGACACAAATCCTGGCGCTACCAGTGTTCTTCTTCAACACTGGCACCATTGGGGCGCACCACTCGGTGGGCTGAGTCACTGGCTCGATTACCCCGTTTTCCTCCATCCTCTGCAGCTCCTCTTTAACCTTCTGTAGCATAGGGAACGGCACTCGGCGTGCAGTGTGCACTGCATACGGCACTGCCTCCTCTCTCAGGAGTATTTTCACTTGATCGGTGTTCAAGGTGGCATGGTTATCTTTGACTTTCTGGTGTTTATTGGTGCTGTGGCGTAGCTCATCTACCCGTCTCACCAGGTTCATCTTCACAGACATGGGACGACTGAGGAGATTTCTGACTCTGTGTCCACGGACTACATAAACTTTGGATGGATAGCTCTGTCCTTTGTAACTTATCGTGACATTAAGAAAGCCTACACACAAAAGATCTCCTCCTGGACACTCAAGTGGAAGGTCTGATGGAGTTAACGTTCTTGCAGGGGTAAGTGTGTGGTACGTGTCTTCATTTATCACTGTGACATCGGCTCCCGTGTCAATTTTAAAGTCTATGGGGGTGGAGTCTACATTTAGTTTAACAGTCCATGCTTGAGTATTCTTATTCGTGTCACACACCAGACCCAGAAAGTAAGCGGTTTTCTTACCACTCTCCATCTTTACTTCGTTCACAGATCTCGCGTTGCGACACACTCTGGCCCAGTGTCCATCTTTGTGACAGCTGTGACATGTAGCTTTAGCTGCAGGACATTTTTCATCCTTAATGTGTTTTGGCTTGCCACATTTTCCGCATCTGTGCTCATTTTCTCCTTTTCTCTTGTCTGTGCGCCACCTGTTGCGGTTTCCAGTCAATGTTTCTATGTTTATTCCGCACTTCTTGTACTGACCCAGTCGTTTCCTCTTGTAGACACACTTGTTCTGCAACTTCTTCCGACTGTCTGAAGGTCTGTATGGCACGCGTCAGTGTGAGCGACTCCATCATCTGAAGTCTGCGTGAGAGTTCTTTATCCCGTATTCCGACAACGATGCGGTCGCGGATGATTTCGTCTCTATATGCGCCGAATTCGCAGTGTTCAGACAACTCATACAAAGCACGAATGAAACTCTCCGCTTTCTCTCCGGGACGCTGGACCCTTTGATGGAAACACGCTCTCTCGTGAATGACGTTTCTCCGCGGAACAAAATATTCATCGTGCTTATTTAGAACGATGTCAAAATCATCACGGTCTTCGTCATCAGAAAACGAGAATGACTTGAAAATATTTTCTGCTTCGTTTCCCATCGCGTAGATCAGGCAGCTCACCTGCACCGCGCCTTCATCTCTGTGAAGTTTAGTCGCTAGTCTGTAGCGCTCAAACCGCTGTTTCCAGTCCGGCCACTCCGTCGGTTTGTCGAAAGCAAACTCCGCTGGTGGGTTAAACTTTGCCATGTTGTCTCCTTAGTTTTCCTCTCCTTTGTCCAGCACTTCTGACACCATGTAGAATGCGAGTGGAAGGCTTCTTGATAAAAGGAACTTTATTAAGCACAACATGCAACTCAGAATACAGCACTTCTCTTCAGACCGCGTGCGATTACCCACAAGCTGTTGTCCTGCCGTAAAGTCAGATAGTCGCAAACTCACGTACTGCATACATCTCTGACACTGTGCACTTAATAAACACGAGTCGATTGCAAAATGTTCCCGTTCGCTACAACGTCTGAAAGCTGTTTCAGTGATCCGACGTGTCTGGCGTTTTTTGTCGAAAAAAGAAGCCGCCGTGACTTTGCGAAAACCTTCTTTTTCACTTCAGTATCTCCGCCCATTTTCTGACGCGAAACACATTATTACCGCCCATTTTTTACGTCAGCGCCGACAATTCAAGATATCTAGAAAGCCAATTGTGACTAGTCAAAATGCAATTGAAGATATCTCTAAATATGTTTGTGGATATGTGACGCGTTAAGTGACGTAGTCAGTGACGTTTTCGAAGACGTATATGAATATGTTATTGTATTTATTTTATAACAATTAAGATAGAGGGCGGCAAGGTGGCGCAGTGGTTAGCGCTGTCGCCTCACAGCAAGATGGTTCCGTTTGACACTTTCAAGTTCGAGGCCGGGGCCGTTCTGTGTGGAGTTTGCATGTTCTCCCCGTGCTTGCGTGGGTTTCCTCCGGGTTCTCCGGTTTCCTCCCACAGTCCAAAAAATTGGAATTGGAAAATTGACCACATAGGTATGAGTGAGTGTGTGAATGTGTTTGTCTGTGTGTCCCGCTCTGCGAATGGTTGGCCACCAATCCAGAGTGTGTATCCTGCCTCCGGCCCTAAGACGCTGAGATAGGCACCAGCTCCCCGCGACCCTGTAAAGCAGGGGTACTCAATAGGCGGACTCCGGTCCGCGTCCGGACCGAGACGCGATTACTTTTGGACCGACGGCAAAACCAACATGCTACTCTTGTGATCAAAATCCAAAGGCGTTTTCAGTGGTCACGCAATTTTTATTCTGCATTGTTCATTCACACACACGCAACAACGCAAACGAATATATTTATAAATGTCCAATCACAGCCGCTGTAAGAGCAACGTGACAACTACGTCATCTGTTTGCGCTCCGGCTGGCGGCATTCAGTTACTTTAGAACACGCGGGCGGCGGCGCGCACTAGTCGCTCAGGTCTTCAGGGTAGCCAGAGCCAGGCGAACGGGCGCTCTGTCGTTTGCGTAAATCGAGAGATTTTTTTAACCTTAAAGAATATGGCGAGTCAAAGCTGGCCGTCGATTAGAAAAGAAAAGTTGACTTTGAAAACTGCGAGTTTAAGAGTGAGTGATGGGACAGAATAATATGCGTCCGCGCTGCCCGTGCGAAGCAGAAAACCAATGTGTTTAATCTGCAACGAGACGGTCGCGATCGTCAAAAGCCATTTATTACTCCAAGCACGCACAATTTGAACAAATTACCCTCCACACAGACACGCACACACACACACACACACACACACACACACACACACACACACACACACACAGGCAACGAACGTCTCACACGTGTCCTGGGACAACACAAGACACGTTTCTCTAATGCTGAAATAGTCAATGAGTGTGTGAGTGAAGTGGTGACTGCTCTGTTTGAAGGGACTCAAAAGGATAATTCACAATTTATGATCTTTCTCAGATTGTTTGATGAAGAAAAGGGAGGTGAACAATATTGTGTCAAATTTATAAAGATGTTTTGGGTCTTACAAACCTCACACAAAGAGGGATTACATTTAAGGATAAGGATAAGGAACCATACTGAATTTGTGCTCTGCATTTAACCCATCCGTGAAAGTGCACACACACACACAGTGAAGTGAACACACACAAACCCGGAGCAGTGGGCAGCCTTAAGCCGTGGCGCCCGGGGGGCATGTGGGGTTCAGTGTCTTGCCCAAGGACACTTAGTTGCAGAACCCGTAGTAGGGGGGATTCGAACCTGCAACCTTTCGGACACGAGTCCATGTCCCCTACCACTGGACACTGCACTTTTTTAAATTTATGAAGTATTGATACAGATTCTTAGAGATCGAGAGATTGACCTGAAGCATGTTGTTTCTATACGGATGACGTGCCATTCACATATCGATTCATATTTGCAACTTGACCGATATTTTTCCGGACCTCGGACTGAACAGAAATTTCGTAAGTGGACCCTTCAAGTTTATAATTGAGGACCCCTGCTGTAAAGGATGAAGCGGTAGAAGATGACTGATGACTGACAATTAAGATAGAACGCTAGGTTTCCTACACTGTAAAAACGGTGACGTGCTATTTACGTAAAAAAATATTACATTTCCATATATTTCCTGACTAAGAGATTCCACTCATTAGATAGTCTTCTCTAGCTCTAATAAGACCTTTAACAGCCAGGAAGCAAGCCTCAACCTCATTCTGAAGAGCAGTAGACACATTGATGGTGAGATGGTTATTTGCATTATTTTAATATATATTGCCATATTTTAAGATAAATCACTTCAATTAATCCTTGTTATAACGAAACTTAATGTAAAAATGTTTATGCTTTATTTCAAAGTTTCAAAAAAAGTTAAAGAACTGTAAGCAACACATGCAAGCTTCCCATTGGCTCTCCGAAGGAAAAAGCTCATCTGATGATTTGGAGCTGCTAAGATCCTCTTAGTTTAGCACTTTCCTCTTAACGGACTCCACATTCTCTATTCATATGCTGTTCATAAAAATGTCATTTGATCACTTCATGTGTTACGATTCATATATGACTGTGACTCAATTAAAACTGCAAACCATTTGAACCAATTCTCTTAAAATAAATGTGAATTCTCGTTTTCTCAATTTTTTTGCCAAAATGGTGTCTTAAATTGACGCCAAAAATTGCACTGGTTTACTTGAAAAAGAGGGGAAATGTGCTTTTTTGTTAGTTTTTACCAAAATGTGCTCAATATTTTAAGTGAAACACAGAACAACATTTTTTTAAGGACACGTGCACAATCTTTTTAGCAATCACATAATTATTTTAATGAAAATTCCAAGCCTCATGAGTCATTTTTTACAGTGTATAACTTCACATTGAGTGAGCACGTCGTGCTTTTCGTGCATGTCAACGTGTTTTTCTAGATAAAATTCCGAATATGAATATAGTTTTATATGTATACACTCTCAGGCTAAGGTCACTGAGCAGGAATTATTACAGTCGTGCAAATTGTACATTTTGTGGACATTCGTTGAAAATGTTTGAACTTCACCAAACTGTATTCTTTATATTCTTCTTTTATTTTAGTATGATTGTCTAATTACCACTGTTACATTCTAAGATAGATATAACTATCCGTTTTTACAATACCGGCCGCACAAGTATTAAATTACATTCATGCCAGTTCGCAAATTTATGAAATATGAAAACGAACGGAAATAATTTACATTTTCGTTTTGTTTTGTTTTTTAAATATTATTTTCGCATCGCGTGGCATATGGGTCAGTCCAAAGTCAGTTGAAACTATGAAGAATATAGTTTTAATCTTAGTCAAGTCAAGTCAAGTCAAAGTTTATTTATATAGCACAATTTAAAAACCACCACAGTGGACCAAAGTGCTTCACAAGAAGGCGGAGAAGAAGAGGTAGAAGAGAGGCAGGCATCTTAAGTTGTGCAAATGTTACATTTTGTGAACATTCGTTTAAAATGTTTAAACTTCACCAAACTTTAATCTTTATATTCTTCATTTTATTTTAGTATGATTGTCTAATTACCACTGTTACATTCTGAGATAGATATAACTATCCGTTTTTACATCGGATTCTTAAAGAAATAATACCGGCCGCGCAAGTATTAAATTACATTAATGCCAAAAATATCAAACGCTCGCAAATTTATGAAATATGAAAACGAACGGAAATAATTTACATTTTCGTTTTGTTTAGTTTTTTTAATATTATTTTCGCATATCGTGGCATATCGGTCAGTCCAAAGTCAGTTGAAACTATGAAGAATATAGTTTTAATCTTAAGTTGTGCAAATGGTACATTTTGTGAACATTCGTTGAAAATGTTTAAACTTCACCAAACTTTAATCTTTATATTCTTCATTTTATTTTAGTATGATTGTCTGATTACCACTGTTACATTCTAAGATAGATATAACTATCCGTTTTTACATCGGATACTTAAAGAAATAATACCGGCCGCGCAAGTATTAAAATACATTAATGCCAAAAATATCAAACGTTCGCAAATGTATAAAATATGAAAACGAACGAAAATAATTTAACATTTTCGTTTTGATTTGATTTTAAAATATTATTTTCGCATCGCGTGCCATATCGGTCAGTCCAAAATCAGTTGAAACTATGAAGAATTTAGTTTTAAGCCATTTTTATTTTTGCAAAGTGCAATGAAATCTGACGCTTTAGATTTTTTTACTTCTAAATGAAACGTTCATTAAAACATCACCGCGCGTAACGTTATCGCGGCTACTTTCTCTAAATTAAGCATTCAATATATGCAAAATTAAACATGAATACTGTTATTATTGTGTGTGTATATATATATATATATATATATATATATATATATATATATATATTTCTATAGTTTCTAGTCAATTTAATAGAATTTTGAGAACGAATACAATCAAACAACACAAATTTGTCACATGGCAAGTTGAATAATAAATCTCCTACCTGTTTGCGGCCAAACGCAACAGATCAGGAGTAAAAACACAGCGTGTGCTACAATCCCCATTATCCGTCGTTTAAGTCGAAATGCTCAAACCTACACAACAAACCTCAGACTGACCGCGCATGGTTAAACCAGACTGCAGATGTGGCCCGCCCCGCCCCGGCCCAGCCCATATAGCTTTTAATTGGCTCTAAATTTTACATCAACGCTACATCAATGCTACTATTTGCTAATAAATAATATTTGCTAATTTGTAATCCTCCTACACTTCACTGGGGATGTTTAAAGCAGAGCATGGTTCGATATGGTTCGCCATATTGATCTCACTCACGTTATGTTAACAGTTACATATTATAACCACTAGATGGAGCCAAGAGACCACAAATGAAAAATCTGTAAATTAATCAAAGAAAACCATGCAGTTAATTAATGTTGCTTAATGTTGTAATAATTAATGAAGTTCAAGTTCAGTAGGTTTGTAAAACGCTTTTCACAGTTGCAACTGTCTCAAAGCCTCTGTAATCATGAACATGAAGATTATAATTATTTATGTTATCATAATATAAATAATATGGTCCCAAATACATTCACTTAATTGACCAATTTGAGAGACACGTCTGTAAAAATGTTTTACATGTCTCAACTACAAATCAAGGTGCAAGGCTCTATGATAAAAAAAACAACAAGATACCCAATTAAAATAAGACTTATAAGAGAAATAAGAAATGGACAAATATAAAGTAAATTTAAAAATAAATTAAAGATAAATAAAAATAAAAGACAAATTTGTGAATCAGTGTTCAGCACCATGGACAGGGACGTGACTTCCAGAAACATGTGATTCAGCACCACGGACAAGGCCTTGTGCAAAATCCTCTTTTAATTCAAGTATGTTTACATTCTGCACTAAATCAATATATATGTGATATGGCATTCACTACATCAGGTGTGTCAAACTCATTATCAGCATAACGTCTGTCCTCAAAGGGCCGGATGTAACTTATAAATGTAACTAAATGTATTGTAAAATAAATGTAACTACTCCTTAATGTTAAACAACTCATTATTTTTTATAACTTTTATAACCTCCGTGTCTTGAGCTCATCACCTGTTAGCGTAGAGAGCTCGATCCTCAAAATAAACAGGAACATGTCCATGCATGCACACAGGTGATGCAGCACACTTTGTTATTTAATTTTTTTATTGTCAGAGTAAATAATTTTACAAAACAGTTACAATTACAACAAAGTATGGATTATATAAAGAACATTCCAAACCAAATCAAAAATAAATCAATAAGAAAAAAGATATTAAAAAAAAAACCGGAGTCTGGGTAACGATTTCCGCTCTTCCTGTGGGTTATTCAGCCCGTCAGAGAGAGAGAGAGAGAGAGAGAGAGAGAGAGACAGACAGAGAGAGAGACAGAGAGAGACAGACAGAGAGAGAGAAAGAGAGAGAGAGAGAGAGAGAGCGCCCCCTCGAGGGCTGGCGATAAAACAGCACTGTGGAGGCCGGTTTAAGCCACGTTCACGTTCTTGTGATCTCCTCTCACGCCTCAGGGAAGATGCGGCGCGGCTCTCAGCTGCGCGGTCACGTGGCCGTCCCTCACGATGTCCGTCGGATCTTCAGGAATGCCGGGCCGAGCCCCCGGCCTAAGGTTTTGATTTGTCTAAACTGTGATACATTCAAGATTGAAGATTGAAATATTGAAGATATCTTGAAATGAATTGTGACTAGTCATAAATGTTTTACGACGAGCCGCCGCGAGGGGATAAATGTTAATTCCGCTTTCCATACTGCGCAGACTCCAGCGAGCAGACCTGTCCACATGTCCTCTGTGTCGTCATCAACGGCTTCCCCTCAGCTGGCCCCGCCCCTGAGCCACGCCCAACACTCCCATCTGGGCCTCACACGGAGTCAGAAGCGGCACAGAGACTACAAGAGATATATTAACATATTTTCTGTTTCCAAAAAAACGCAAAGCAATACATACTATTTGCGGTACAGTAAGTGCGTGACTTCTACTTGTAACATTTGTCATGTGTGGCTCGAGAAGTTCGCAAAGATATGCGATTCCGTCAGCGGAAAATATATATCTTTCATATAGATATGCATCAGGGAAAGCCAAGGGATTTTGCCGGTCCCTAAACACTCTTTCTCTGCAAAGTGCTCGTCTAACAATTTGTGCACCAATATCCACAGGATTAGCAAGAAAAGGACAAGCCATTGTAACACACACTGAAACTTACTTGCGTCACATGTCGCTTTACTCGCACCTAATTGGTCAGTTATCAGTCTGCGATCTCAAATCCAGAACATAGTCTGCCCCGGAGCAGGCTAGCTGTGTAGCGTCAGTTACTATGGCGATGAACACCGATCTCAGCTGAGCTACTTTCTTAGCACCCAAAACCTAGGATTGGCACAAACTAACCCTAAACTTACCTGGCTAGCCAACTAATCCAGCTTCATAGTACAGGCCTCAGGTAAAGAGGGGAAGAGGCACAAGGTTTAATTAATGTTTGATGTTCGTGTGTTTATTATTGCTATGTTTATGAATATTTTTCTATGTTTGGTTTTTATTATACTTAATATATAATAATAATTATATTTATATGTATACTGTACATCTATATATTTTAATTTATATACAGTATTGGGAATATTTGCGTTTCTTTATGCTGTTTGTTTGTTAAAAGGTAGTTTTGTTATGTTATTGATTTCTGTATATAGTTTTGCTTTGTCACACCTCTTAAGGTGTTGTATTGTAGAGTGATGAGGAGAGAATAAGAACAACATCTTGAGCACATTAGTGGAAGAGTGAAACTATTATTCAAATTAAACCAGGCTGCTACACTGCTAGTCTTTTCTTTTTTGCACGGTTCTTGTTTATTGTTATTGTGTGTTGTACATACTGGTATTTATGTTGCACCGTAGGCTGAGGGGAATGTAATTTCTCTGTGCTGTATATCACAAATGTACTGCATATGTGACAAAGTTACTTAAACTTGAAGATATGGGTTTATTCTGTTTTTAGATTTTAAAAAGGCCTTTAGATACAAAAGCTGTAAGTAAAGTGATCAACAACGTTATAAAGTGGCCAAATATTGTTATTCATTTGTCATAAATTATTGAGATGTTTAATAAGCCTTTTCAATTCTTTATTTGAATGACATTAATGTTTAAATAAAGTATACATTTAACATTTGGTCGCAAAGGGGCGACCAACGTGAGACGTCATCATCACTCGCCAGCCCGAGCCGTTTTTACACCCGGTTATTGCTACAGACGCGGGAGTCTTCAGCTGTCTTTTTGTGGATTATTGTGACTTCAGAGTGTTTTTGAGTTTTCCCCGTGTTTATGGACAAAGTTATTTGGTCCTGATTACGAGTTTCCTCGTGTTTCCTCGCCCAGCGGACTCCGGACGTTTCCGAAAGTTCCCGAAGCTAACCGAGAGTTCCCGAGTGACCGAAGATCTCCGAGTGATGCCGAGGATTTCCGAGGTTCCTTTAGTATCTGCGCTTACGAAGTGCTTGAGTTCCATGTGGACTAAAGTTTGTGAAATAAATCTTGTAATCAGTTCTTGCCGCAAACATCGTGGCCCACAGAGTAATTATTCTGCCGGTAGCCAGCGGGAAATAAACACGATGTCAAAATAAAAGTCTCGAGAGCAACATAAAAGTACATACGATGGAAAACACGAACTCTAATATACGAATATATATGTAATCTAAATAAAATACAACTTCAATCTCTCGATTCGTTCAATCGAATTCTCTTTGTGGATTTCACCTCGGTGTTTAACTCCTTGCGGGTACATATTGTGATAAAGAGGCGTATGGACCTTGGTGTTAATGGCCTTATCAAATGGACTAGAGTCTTTCTGTCAAATCGTCTCCAAAGAGTGACTTTTGGTTCTGAGTTTTCAGAAGTGACTGTACTAAATACAGGAGCTCCACAAGGCACAATATTATCCCCACTGCTGTTAACCATTACACATACTTCATCCTCTGCTCCATCGCTCTCAGCTGTTGTATATATAAATATATAATGTGTCCACTAGGTGGCAGTAAGACAATTCAAACAATATAACACTAAAACTTGATTTGAAACATTATAATGTGCTTCTACAACAATTCCTTGACTACGTTCAACTTACAAAAATGGATTAATAAATCAAATGATACTACGTTTGTCAATAAGTGAACGGTTGTACTTCATCTCTACCCTGGTTTTTAAATTACTTTGCCAATTACTTAAATCCCTAAAACATATAAGTGTACATACGTGTTTATCTAAGTCTCTACTTGTCTACTGCTCTTACCTTTGTTTTGTTGCACTTTGTAATTTATGTATTTGTTTTAATTTTATTGTTTTTTCCCCTTTATTTTCTTTTAATAATCTTTTGCTCTTTGCGTACTCCAAGTTCAAGTTAGATGGCAGGAAGACAATTCAAATGTGACAACGTGAAAATTAAAGCTGATTTTAAACATTATCGATATGCTTATATAACAATTAATGAATTAATTACTTTATATTTACTAAAATTGATTAATAATTTATTTAAAATTAATTTGTTAGTTTGTTATTAAGTAAAAAAATAAATAAAATAAATGAACTGTACTGTAGTGACGACTAAAGTCGACAAGCAACCAAAAACAAAAAAACAAAATCACCCCCTATAGCCGCCGCCCTGCTGCTGTTTTACTTATTTAGGTGAGATGGGGTGTTTTTTTTTAAACTTTACTTTACAGTCATTTAGCAGACGCTTTTATCCAAAGCGACTTACATTTCATTACAATTGTTACAATTCAACAAATTCCTGCTTTCCCTGGGAATCGAACCCATGATTTTCAACACTAGCGCTCTGCAGACTGAGCTACTGGGAAAGCTATAAACATATTTATACTTTTATTTATTATTATATTTATTATTTATACTTGTATTTAAATTGCTATAATTAGCAATTTCTTAATTTAGAAGTATGAATGCTATTATTCTATGGAACATGATAGTTGTCTGAATACAAAAAGAGTTTATTTTTTTAAGATGGTCCAAAATAACTCCAGTTCTTACCTTTAAGGCAGAACAAACTGTTGTTAATATAAATGAGCAAATTCAGTGACAGATGCCGCTGCGTCCTGAAATGCGCGGAATCTGATTGGCGAGTCGCTGTAAAGAACGAGCGCGCGCACGCACGGCGTCACCGTCACAGACCGCTACACGCGCACGCGCACTGGAGACGCACGCAAAGCCGTCACGACAACAGGTGACCCGCAGGTAACAACCGATGGCTTGAATATTGTTTTCCACTTCAACTAAAAAGCGCTTAAATCACGTTGCCCGCAAAATCATAAATTCAAAACCGCTCAGTTGGGCGCAAAGATACGTGCGCGCGCTTCTTGACCCGCGCGCTCAAACGGAGAATCGCTGGGCGTGTCCTACTCACGGTCACCACTAGATGGCGCACTAGACCAGCCGATGTACCCGCTGTTCGTAACGGCAACTTCAATTCAATTCAAATCAAAAAACTTTATTCATCCCCAGGAGGAAATTTCTTTTCCGGTAACAGTTGCTCGAAAGAGAAATATAATAATAAAGAAACTAAAAATACAAATCTGCATGAAATGTAAACATGGTGTGCGTGTCCTAACCCTAACACCAGGGGTGTAGAAAGTACCGGACTTCCCTACTTGAGTAAAAGCACAGATACTTACTGTAAAAAATGACTCCAATACAAGTAACAAGTCACCATTTTCAAAAAGACTTGAGTCAAAGTAGCAAAGTATCCCATTTGAAAAGAACTTAAGTATTAAGAAGTATTTTTATTCGTGCTCAATATAGGCCCAAAAAAATGTGAAATCAAACTATTGTTTTCCAAGACCGAAACAGAATTTAACCTCAATGTTTGAAAACTGGTTGAAAAAAGTAGATAAAAAGAACAAAAGCGCAGTCTCAATCACTTAAATTTGCAAGTAGATATAACTTTATATAATACATATAATACATAATTTACTAATCAGATTAATCATTTTATTTTATATATTATATAAAAACATTTGTAACACATTTTTACGCCCTTTATTAGCGTTCTTGTGGTTTCTAATTCACAAATAGCCTCCATTACCTTCAGCAGCCTAAAGATGGCGATATTCACCTCGTCCGCCCAAGAAATTAACCGCGATATAAATCGATTCCGGTTTGTCGCGCACAATTACAATGTAACGAGCAACGATAAGTGTTCATTCAAATGTAGTGGAGTGAAAAGTACTAATACTCAATCACAAATGCAGTGGAGTAGAGAGTAAAAGTTGCTTCTATTTTTTATACTGCAAAAATATTTTTTATAGTGCAAAAGTAGCCAAAAACATACTTAGGTAAAGTGACTAAGTACATTTACTCAAGTACCTTACACCCCTGGTGCTGGGAAATGAAGACAGTTGTGACAGTCACGGACGTCGAGGCGAAGCTGGGAGACGTGGACTGCGAGGGGTTGGAGTACTGCAGGCCGGAAGAAGAAGCTGTCGCAGAGGAACTGGACCGGGTGAAACCTCAGCCCTCTCTCCACAGCTGACCAACACTACGGGGCCACACCATTCGACGCTTGGATCAGGATGGATTCTGACAAGCCTGTGCGCAGAGCCGTGAGGGGAGGGGGTGTGGCCACGCCTCAGAGGGGGGCGCGGCCGGTTGGCAGCAGTACTCACTGCGTGATTCAGTCTGGCTTCACCCACTGCAGTTTGCCTACAGACATGGCACGGGAGTGGAAGACGCCGTCATCTTCCTTCTGCACCGAGCTCTTTCTCACCTTGAGAAGCCCGACAGTAGCGTGAGGATCATGTTCTTTGATTTCTCCAGCGCCTTCAACACCATACAGCCGGTGCTTCTGGAACACAAACTGGAGGAGGCTGGTGTGGACCTCTATCTGACGGAGTGGATCATGGACTATCTGACAAACAGGCCACAGTTTGTGAGAGCAAAGGACTGTGTGTCTGACACTCTGAGCTGCAGTGTGGGGGCTCCACAGGGGACTGTACTGGCTCCTTTCCTCTTCACCCTCTACACCTCAGACTTCAGACACGACACGGACGGCTGTGTTCTGCTGAAGTTCTCTGATGACTCAGCAATTGTTGGCTTGATCACAGGAGATGACGATGCTGAGTACAGAGGACTCACTCAGGACTTTGTGGACTGGTGTCGGCGGAACCACCTCCTGATCAACGCAGGGAAAACCAAGGAGATGCTGGTGGATTTTCGCCGGCGACAGTCTACTGTCATCCCACCAATGCACATCCAGGGAATGGACATTGAGAGAGTGGAGTCTTATAAATACCTGGGTGTGCATCTGAACAACAAACTGGACTGGACTCACAACAACACGCACTGTACAGGAAGGGTCAGAGCTACTCTACCTCCTGAGGAGACTGCGGTCTTTTGGAGTGAGAGGGTCACTCCTGAAGATCTTCTATGACTCTGTGGTGGCATCAGCAATCCTGTACGGTGTGGTCTGCTGGAGCAGCAGCATCTCAGGCAAAGACAGGAAGAGACTGGACAGGATCATCAGTGAGTCCAGCTCTGTCCTGGGATGCACTCTGGACACAGTGCAGGAGGTGGGTGAGAGAAGAGTCCTGGATAAACTATCATCCATCCTAGACCTGGACTCTCACCCACTGGTGGACTCACTGTCTGCTCTGGAGAGACTGATTCACCCCCGCTGTGTGAAGGAGAGATATCGCAGATCTTTCCTACCTGCTGCGATTAGACTCTACAATTCGAACTTAAATTTAAACTGGTGACTGGAACTATGCTTATGATGTTCATTTATGCTCTGTGTTTGTTTGTTTGTTTGTTTATTATGTGTGCAGTGCGTTATGGTGATGTTTGTGTATTTATTTGTTTGGATTTGTTGTTGCTGTTGTGACGTGAAATTTCCCCGCTGTGGGACTAATAAAGGATTTTTCAATTCAATTCAATTCAATTCAATTCATGCTTTCTGGAGGAAACGGGATTTTTCCAATTTGTAATGTCAGAGTGAACATTCTCGAACAGGAACGCAAGCGTGGGAAGTCGGGCAACAGAGCACGGTTCAAAACCACAGCAGAAAGCACTGGTTGTAAGGGTTAACTTTGTTTATTTTAGTTAGTAATGATAATTAAAATTTGTTATGTATGTTTATTCTTGCGATCCAAATTTGTTTTGTATTTTTCATCTGCTGTTTCACTCGGTTCATCGGCCGAGAACGGTTCAATAAAGGATCAGGCCGCTGGAATTCTGGCTCGGAAAAGAGTTTGGCCTACTGTTTATTTGCGACACACGCTTGGGAAGCACAGTGGGTAAAGTAGGCGTGTCCACGCTGACTTCAGAAGCTGGTTCCCATGGCGACACCAACAACTCAGTTGTGTGGTAAACACAGCAGTGTCTGCGTGTAGTGTGTCTTTCTGCTTGTGTTTCTCTGTTCGCTGGACTGGATTCTCACTAGAAGGTAATTTTTCACTGACAGAATCACAGATTAGTGTGCGTAGATGAGTTATCGGCTCAATATATATATATATATATATATATATATATAACATATACTTCACAAACAACTACAGTCTAGATCTAACCTACAGAAACTTGAACTGTCTTAGTGTGTTAATGATGATAATAATAACAGTAATAATAATTGAACCTTTATTAGTCCCTCGGTGGGGACACACTCAAACGCGGAGCAGTGGGCAGCCACACGGTGTCTCTCAGTGTCCTGAGATCCACAACACACATTAAGCTGCTGCTGCAGTTCTGGAGAAAAACAGGGTGAAGGAGATTAAATGGCAAGTGTTTCTGTGAGTCTGAACCGGTGGCATCGCTCTCTGAAAGAGGTTCATCTATGTCACTGACTTGTTTATTCCACGTAGCAGGACTAGATAGTGTCGTCTGTTTCTCTGCAGGGTGTGACTAGTTTCTACTACTACTACTTCTCTTTCGGCTTTTCCCTTTTCAGGGGTCGCCACAGCGAGTCATTCCTTTCCACCTCATTCTATCCTGAGTATCTTCTACTCTGACCCCAGCCAACCTCATGTCCTCTCTTACAACATCCATATATCTAGGGTGTGACTAGTTTAATGGCTGCAATTTGCCTTGCCTCAAATGTAAATGTGGTGGTCTTTATAGTACCTGCTCATTAGAAGAGCTGTGATGCCTGGTCTGAGTGAGAACTTTTATTTGTTTTTTTCTTTACTTTTTTTTTATTTAACAATCCTCGGCGGGTCATGTGACTGCTTGTCATGGTGTGTCACGTGACTTTCTGTCAACAGAGGCACTATGGCAACACGGAACAAAGAAGGGAAACCCCATAGCGATCATTTTTCTTTGTATAAATATATTTTCAAATGTTTTTGAAATAACACTTCTTTCACTAATTTGCTATATTTCCAAATTACAGAATATTTTACCTGTGTAAAATTAGACCACATAGAGCCTTTATAATAATAATGATAATTATTATTATTATTATTATTGTTGTTGTTTTTATTCGGTATTATTATTATTATTATGCTATTTATTTTAGCAATAATTCTCAGTAGATGTTGAAAAAATGTGCGCTTTGACAACATGGGACAAGGAAGTGGAACAGCGTGACAGCCTCTAACCTTATAGCAATCAGACATTCGCTCTATAATAACACATTTCCCTCTCATCTGGTTCAGATATATATTTGGCAAAGACATTAATAGGATTCTATGAAGCTTCCTTCTCATCACAGGACATGGACTCCTGTCTAGATAGATGGAAATCTGGGCGTTTGGTTTGACCCCCAATTAATGTTAGCTGAGCACATTAAACATCTGTGCAGAACATCGTTCTACCATCTTCGAAACATATAAAAACGCGGAAAGGCTTACTCACGCTTTCATCTCATCAAGGCTGGACTGACGACGTTTTAAGACAACGAAATGCAGTTTGGTCTAACCAGATGTGCAGAAGTAGCGATAATGTATTATAAAGTGCATAATGGTGAGGAATGAAAGGTATAAACATGTATATACATATGGGAGGCTATGACAGAAACTGTAAACAGAAGTGTGAGAGTGTGAGGGGGGCGGAGCAGTTAGTGCTTCAGAGTGTTCAGGAGTGACACGGCTCTGGGGAAGAAGCTGCTCCTCAGTCTGGTGGTCCTGGTCTCCTGAAGCGTTTCCCTGATGGCAGGAGAGAGAAGAGTTTGTGGGCAGGATGGGAAGAGTCTTTGGTGATGCTGAGCTGGAAGAGTTTTTGGTCCAGCTCAGGTCTTCAGTGATGTGGGTGCAGAGGAACTTGAAAGAGGAGACGTTCGACGGCAACCCCGTTGATGTTGATGGGGTTGTGCGTGTCTCTTTTTGACTTCCTGAAGTCCACTATTAGCTCTTTGGTTTTTGTGGAGTTGAGGAGCAGATTTTTGGTGCTGCACCATGAGGTCAGGTGCTGGACTTCCTCTCTGTACGCCGTCTCTTTGTTGTTTCTGATGAGACCAATCAGCATTGTGTCGTCTGCAAACTTAATGATGGTGTTTAGCCGTTCATTGGCCTGCAGTCGGAGTTGTAGATCATTGACTTCCTTAACGTTAACCAGTGATCTTTAACGGGCAAAGGATCGAGGTGGTTAGCACTTACAAGTATTTGGTTGTGCACCTCGACCACAGGCTGGACTGGTCAGAGCAAGTGTATTCAAAACTTTTATGAATTACTTCAAAATTGTTCGTAGTGTTATATTCTAGTTTACTCTAGCGATTTCTATACACGATTGCGGGTTTTAATTTCTTGATTTAACTGACATGTTTCAGCGGCACTTCCGTCTTCTTCAGAGGCGTCTAGGTGGAGTCGTGATGTGGTTATAAACAGCTGATGTTCACCAAGCTGTGTCAATCGGCCGACTCCGCCTCTTGCCGTCCTCCTGCTGCTGGAAGATGTTGCTGAAGGTGTGCGAGAGCTGAAAGGTTTATGGTCGTGTGCTTTCTGATCTCCACTGCCTCTAGGATCAGCAGACCAGCGCTGGTCAGTGGATGAAATACTGGGCCGCCCGAGTGAATCAGATTAGTGCCAAACATACCAAACGTAAACAAATGTATTTTAATAAACGATAGGGAAATGATTGACGTTTTTGATTTGTTTTTTAATTATTATTTTCGTTCACAATCTTCACATTATCGTTAGGCAGCACGTTGAAAGCTGCATTTTCGTTCCAAATCAGACTTATCTCTAATCTCCCTGCACGCGCTCTTGTAGCAGACAAGATCAGAATCAAGTTTATTGCCATGTTCTGTGGTTACAGAGCTAGGAATTTGTCTTGGTGTCAACCACCGAGGCAGCCATCTGCGGCGCCAACGTAGTCTTCCTCAAGAAAAAGTAAGCAATTGCAGAGCGTTACAGAAGCACACAGACAGGGGGAGCAGTTTCACACGTTACGGCTGGGAACGCCGGTGGAGCTTTTTATCTCAAGGATACGACAGGAATTTGGGAGGTGGACAGATCAGTCATAGCAGTGAGCAGGCGGTGTGTGTTATCAGTGTTTATGCTCGTGTGTTGCGTCAGTACCCAGAGCAGAAGCCTGGATGACCTTGAAGAGGCGCCTCGGGCTGGCAATTCATTCTCAGGACGCCGGGGAGGGGGTGGGGGAGAGAAAGTTAGAAAAACAGCCAAAAAGTACAATTTCGGAATCGTCATTAATTTCAGATCCTTGATCAATAATGACAGTCACTGAGGGCACATGTTCCTTTCCTTGTGGAGCAGCTTGGACCTCTCCTCAAGTCTGGCAGAATGTCCGATCGCCAGAATCTGCTTCTCGGTGTTATCCATGCATCTCAAACCATTCTCGACGCGAACTGAGATGGATTTAGACAGTTCCTCGGTTCGAGCCATCCGCTGGTGTAACTCTGATGACCGCACAATCACCACCTCCAGGTTTTTCTTTGACTCCACGTTCGGCAGGGCAGCCAAAATGCCTCTCGCGTCCTTCCTGTTCCGTTGATACACCAGAGCGACACCACCTCCAATCAGTATCAGTCTGATGAAAATTGCCCAAAAGATATACAGATCTTCCACCTGCTCAATGGTCAACGGTTCCAAGCAGACCGATCCCCATTTAGCCCATGGGTCTCGGACATACCCAGCAGCGAGTGTCCCTTGAGGACAAAGCGGTTCCCCGGTGATTCCTTTTTTTGGGTAAAAATCTTGTCCAAAGTGCTCAGTGACCAATTTCGAATTTCCATATAATCAGTAAAAGAGTGAAGTTGCTCAGCGCATTACATTACTGGCACATTGAGCGTCGTAATAACATGATCAGAAGCGCAACAAAAAACTCTTTTTCGGACACACGGCTTTTCAGCCATTCAACACATTTTTCAATGTTTCTTGTTAATGTTTCTTGTTATGCTGAAGAACTGAAAAAGTGATTGTTCAGATTTTAAAAACGATTATTGAAATAAGTATGCCTTTTTCATTTTCGAAGCAGTAGAACTTTATTCTTAGTATAAACGAGGAACTATAATTGTGCAATTTTAAAACATTTTATTTTTAAAAAGGATTAAAAAAATCTAATTTAAAAATCTAATTTAAATTGATAATATATAATTGAAAATGTTCAAATTTGATATAAAAAGAAAATTTTAATATCATAATGGGACCTTCCTTGGTGAGTTAAAATGTTAAATCACTTTCTTTGTATTTTGGTATATCTGTTTTGTTTAGTTTTGAATGCATGTTTATATACAAATGAATACTATTTAATGTTTAATCTGCAGCGTCATCTCTATTTCTCAGAAAGCTCAGCAAAGACAGAACGTGTTTTTCTCCTGCACATTTTCATTTTCACTGGATTGTGTTCTTTGTACCTATTGCACATTTTTGGTACTTTCTGTAAATAGCACATTAAAATTTTTTTTTTTTTATTTTGTAAGTGCAAATTGCACAACATTTTTTGTACCACTTGTATTTCTTGTAAATTGCACATTTTTGTACTAGTATTTTGAAAAATCGATGTCTATTTGTAAAGAGCATGGATGGCGAAAGCAATTTCGACCCTCTGCACGTCTTGTATGCACAGCAGAGTTGACAATAAAGCTGACTTTGACTTAATACAAAAATTTGAAATTTGCGTTAGTAGGTACCACTCTATTTCCTCAATTTCCCAAAATATGTATTTTTTTTCAAATGTTAGAACCCAAAGTGGCCCGCGAATCAAAAAGTTTGCCCAACCTTGAGCTACACTATGCATGGGGAACAAAAAAAAACCATTTTATGCTAATTTTCTTTTATTTTATTCAGTTTTTTAAATTTAAATGCATGATCTCTGGGTATCAGAGTGTTGTTTTGAATTCACTCTCCACACTGTAAAAAGTGCCAATGGGGTGTCGTTACTTTAAAGAAGTTTTGATACTTGATCTAACTCAAACTACACTGTAAAAAGTGCCAAAAGCGTGTCATTACTTTGAATTCTTTTTTCTACCTGATCTAACTCAAAGCGTTTAATTTTCTGTCTTTCATCAGTTTAATGTAAAATTTGTGCTTCATCCAAATTAAAAGTAAGTCTTTTAGTGTAAAGTAAATTAATTTCTTTAAAATAAAGTAAAAATGTGCTTTGGAGCCGGATAGTGATGAGAAGACCTTGTTTCTTGGATTGGCCGATGAAAATTGGCCAGTGAGCCAATGAGAAGCTTGCATTTGCTTTACGCATTTTTTAAAACTCTGGAAACCATAGATGTTTTAATAAGGTAATTATGTAAACAACCATCAATGTGTCTCGTTATGTGAGTAGGAACTCAGCTGCATTTTTACCTGTTTAAAATTTCCACAATAGGTGGCGCTGCTGCTGTCTGTCTGTTAAATGGACCAACTGAGCAGATTTTATGTTCATTGAAGTCTTTTATTAGGCAACTTATTTGATTAGGTTGTTATTACACCTCAGTGGTCAAGACACATGGCTTCAGTTCAGATTTTATAATATAATGTTAGATACTCTTATAAACATTATTATTATTTAAATTTAACTCGTTAGTACACAAGGCCCAATCAATGAAGATGCAAATTGATGCATATATTATGGTGGTGGTCTCTTTTTTAACCCTTCCGATGATAAATTAAGAAATTAAAGAAAAATGTAAAAACAATTAAGAAAACGTGTCATTTGAGATTTCATTAAACTTAAAAACTTAAATAGATTCAAAGATGTTTTTTGCACTGGCTAAGTTGCTTAGTCGTTGCTCACTTCTCTCCAGTAGTCGTACTTGATGTCCGATACCTGAAATCTTCTGATTAAAACTCGGTCTTGTGAACAGTTTGAAAATTGTTTGTTTGATTATTGAGCTACTGATTAAATGTATACTTTTTAAAACAGGGTGTACTTTTTAATGCTGAGCACAATATGCTGCAAGATAAATCACTCAGATCAATATATGATATGATACATTAATCACTTTCTTCTGGGCTTAGGAACATCGGTCAATGCGGACGAAGCAACGAAGAGCCATAAAAATGGAAAACTGGTCACTTTTACTGCTCGCACTGTTCCTGTGCACAGACACTGCTCAAGGTGAAACACGCTCATGCACTGTAAAACCTGATAAGCTCAGACAACTCAAAAATTATTGTGTAACTAATTACCCAAAAGATTTTGAGTTATGTTTACAAAATTTTTAAATTTACATAAAACAAAAATTATAATTACAGTTGGCTTAAATTTTCTCAAGAGTATCTTAAAAAATTGATATTCCTCAACCTATAATTTTTGAGTTGTGTTTTTAAAAGTTTTAAGATTACATAAAATACATTTTCTATAATGTTCAATTTATAAGATGTTAAATATTTACTCAAAATTTTTTTAGATTTTTCAAATTATAAGATGTTGAAAATTCACTCACATTTTTCAATAATTTCCTACTCAAAATGTGGCATGCATTCAAAATTAATTTGACTTAAAAACCAGTACCTGTCGGCCCACTGCTTAATCATAACCAGAAAACAATGTTAGTAGTAGTAGTAGTAGTAGTTTATTGTCATTACAGCATTGGGGTACAACATTGTAACAAAACTACGAGAGAGGGCCGCAGCACATTCAGCGCCGCCACTATCTTCTTGGAAGAAAAACAGAGCGAGAGCAGAACATTCCAGACAAACAGCTGCAGACACACAAGGTCACATTTGACTACATTACATACAGGTCACGTGCGCTGGAAACTTATTTCTTGAGACACACGAGGAATTTGACAGAAAAGAAGTTATTGTTAGCAGCCGTGCGAGTGTCCATGTCAGTATTTGTCAAATGTTGCAGTCAGTCTCTCAACAGACATAACAGACTGTCAGGATGATGGCCTTGAAGAGAAGCCCCAGCTGATCCTGCGTCCACCAGCCACGGTTGGGGTGGGGGTGTGAGGGGGATTACAGACAGTTCAAAGCCAATAAAAACTATTTCAGATTCATGGTTAATTTCAGAATCATAATCAGTCAGGACAGTCACTGAGGGCAATCACTCCTGACAGTGTGGAGAAGTGTGGACATCTCCTGTAGTCCTGCAGAAAAAGCTCACTCTGCTTCCCGATGTTGTCTGTACGTCTCCGTCCTTCCTCGGTGTGGCTAAGATGTTACTATTTAGTCCATCGAGCCGAGTCAAACTGCTGCGAAAGACGTCTGCTCGTGTCGACAGCCGGAAGAGAAAGTTTAATTATTAAACATAGCTTTTATAACATTCAATTTTATAACAATATGCTTTGTTTTTACTCTTTTTCGAGAAACCCAGTGAAGTATTATAATATTTATAATCATACTGCTATACTCTGTGTGTGTGTGTGTCACTTAATTAATTATACAATTATATGTAGTTTTTTGTACAGTGTACTGTATAATTGTATGTTTTGTTAAAATACAAGAACTGTTGTTGAAAGATTGTTATCTTTCTTGGAGGCTTCATCATAATATCAGTCAGATGTTTTATCTTTGCTGAGGTGGTGCAGGTCTCTGTCGAAGGCAGTTGTTCAGAGATGGATCCATGAGCAATGCAATGAGGCCGACACCGCGTTAGAGTTTAACACGTGTTTATTTTGCCGTGAAATGCATCACTGAAATCAGTCAGAAACGTCATATATTGTGTCACTATCAGCAGGCTGCGAGATCTGTCACGGGAGGGAAGAGCACATACGCAGTAGAAGAATAAGACAAAACAACTTAAAGATATAGTCACGCATCTGTATCACAATTCAACCTTCAGTCAGACAGACAGACAGGCGTCTGGTTGTGCTTGGTTTGCGCGGCCTGAAACAATAAGCTTTTTATATGAGATTAATATTAGATTCAGTTGTAAGATTTAAGTTATTAAATATTAAACAATATCTTTCAGTTGTAGACGTTTGAATTTTATCAAATGAAAAAAAATCTCTTATCAAATAATCCCAACGTGCGATCCAGATCCAGCGGTGTGGTGTCACCATTAATTGAGGAAAGGAGCTAGGAAAGGACGCGAGGACGCACAAATAAAGAATTGAGAAGCACCCAAAGAGCAGTGAGCAAACACACATACGACAGTGGCCAGGTAATAAACCTCTTTAACGAGGAAAAACCCTGTGGAGAACCCGACTCACTGGTGCCAGTCTCCTCTGACATTCTAACACTACACAACCAGTGCAATTGGTTCATCATGCTTCGATTCGATGAGGGTGATTCGATTGCTTTTGACTGAAGAGCGAAAACACGCCTGCTCATTTGCCTACGAGATTATTAATAGAAGCAGAAATGAACCAACACTAATTAGATAAAGATAAAGAAAAAGAAAAAGGGCTCGAGAGAAGGAAAATATAAATGGTTATATTTATTTCCTTTTTGTTGTACTAACATGAATATATGTATTTATACATTTATTTTGCACTAATGCATTTCTGTTTTTATTTATACAAAAGAACATTCATTTTATTTATACATAAGTACATTTATTTAATATATTTGTTGTAATTTAAATATATGTATTTATACAATAATTTTGTGTACGTATGAATTTCTGAATTTAATTTTACATAAGTACATTAGAAGTACATTATTTTCCTTTGTCATTTATAGTTGTTTTTAGCTGTTTTGGTCCTCCAAATATAAGGGGGCAGCTGCCTTATTGGGCCAAATCCTACAGTCCAATGGAAATGACAATGACGCAGGACTTCTTGAAGTGGACTGTTTGGCTTGACGGTTTCGTTGACATTCTGAACACAGTTACTGCTTTGTGTTAATGACGCAACACTTAACATGTAATTTTATGATTTTCAGGATTCTCTGTGGCTCAATCTCAGAGAAAGTGTTTGATAATAAAAACTGTACTTGTGTCACTCTTGTGAAAATTCATTTTCTGTTGTAGCTCAGGAAGACACACACATAATCAAGGTTAAAGTCAACCAGTCAGCAAATATAACCTGCCCGATAAGAAACGTGTTTGGTATCGTGATGTGGAGAGTGGTGAGTTTCTACTCTGTTTCTACTTCACTTATTAAAATGGTGCTCTGAAATGTGCTTTTTTAGTTGGGCTTTTAGGAGTAGATTAAGTAAAAAAATTGAAACATTACATTTTTACATAATTTAGTGTTGGAGATATTACATATGCTATTACTACATACAGTGGTACCTCAACTTATGAAATTAATCTGTGCTGAAGGTTTCGTTAGGCGGGAATTTCGTTAGCTGAGCGGCATTTTACATGCAATTCGTCTAATCCGTGCCATGAGTTCGTGAATTCAGTTCATTTTTATTTTATTATAATATTATTATAATAAACTATTGTTAATAATTGTAATAAAAACATGGTTGTTTAAATTGTCAATTGGCAATCGTTTATAAAGGTACAGTATATAACACCGGACAATCTCACATGAACGGTGACCGCCATCTTGAAATGACGTCACACAGACACGGAACTAACGTCATCAGAATGTTCCTGCGCCCGGACCTTATAGAGTGTAACACCCAGCCAGATTAGTGCACTCGCGTAGAACTTCTATCATTTTTTTTGCAAGTTTTATGTGGAAAAATTAGTTTTGTGTTAGTGAGTTTGAAACTGCTTCACACTCCCGCTGAGTGAGTGAGTGAGTGTGTGTGTATGAGTGAGTGTGTGTGTGTGCGTGTGAGTGAGTTAGTGATGGGAAGTTCGATTCTTTTAACTGATTCGAATCTTTAATTCTCGAACAGTAAAGTGAACAAATCATTTCGAGATTCGGTCATTTCGTTCATTTCCAACAGGGGTCGCTGTAAAGTTGGTCGCGCCATTCATCTAAAACAATATACGTACACAAAAGACAACATGGTTTGCTTCAGTGAACAACACATAATACATACATAGCTACAAATCTATAAAAAAAATCATGTGAATCCCTAGCAAAATCCTTCTACGTCCTGCATCTGCCCTTTGCTTTTAACAGCTTTATCGCGCCGCTCACATCACAAGTGAATCAAATGAGCGGTGAACGAGACTCGAGTGGTCTGTTTTGAACGAATCACGAACGTACTGAGTGCTGCTCGCCACAGAGCATGCGCGCAGCTCGGCGCTCACGTCACAATCAAATGACCGGAGACCGAGTGATCCGTTCCCTATCGAGCTGTCCACTACTGACACCACATATGGGGAACAACGTTTCCTGACAAAGCAATGAAGCAATAGAATGACGCAGTGATAACTGCAGCCAATGGCGTTGGAGCACCGCCCTCTGGGCGTGGCCTGCGAGCCCAAGCTCGTGCTCCAGCCGCCATTCCCTCAGTACAATTTTCTTCATGAGCAATTGAGCATAGCCTAGACTTTACTAGTCTTTATAGTCTTTTTGATAGTTTTTACCGCCGCTTAGAGTATGGCTAGTGATAGCAGAAGCACCGGGCTGGAGTCGTTCGTCCCCGGCGGGCGAACAATTCAGCCCGGTGGGCGGCGGTGCGTTCGGTGCTCGGGGCCCTGAGTCTGCCGGCACCCGCGCGGAGTGCATCTCGTGCCTAGGGCTCAGTCACGCTACACCGGCCCTCGACAGATCCGCCGCGCGTGGTGACTGTCGAGTGATGCCTGTGGGCGAAGTTTGGAGCGGGAAAACATCGGATGGCCGGCCTTTCTTCCCTTACCTTGCGCCGGGCAAAGGAGCCACGTCTCGCTCTTGGGTTTTTGGCGGGAGATTACCTCAGATGGAGCCGGTAGTGCTTTTCCATCTGCTGCAGGCCGCGCTTCCTGATTGTTGGACGACGACGTCTCAACCGGGTTTTTCCTGAGCTCGCGGCGCCAGGCCGCGCTGCCCGGCTGTCGGACGACGACGTCCCACCCGATTTCTTTACTTGAGTACGCGGCGCCAGGTGCCGACCGCGTGCTCGCCGACGAGGTCCTGGCCGAGTGCCGGACCGTTGCCTCGCATGGAGCGGGTGAGTGAGTTTTCCCTTTTCCATTGCTGCAGGCCACGCTTCCCGACTGTCGGACGGCGGCTGCGACGTCCCACTCAGCTTTTCCTGAGTACGCGGCGCCAGGTGCCGACCGCGTGCTCGCCGACGAGGTCCTGGTTGAGTACCGGACCCTTGCCTCAGATAAGCGGGTGAGTGAGGTCCCCTTTTTCCATCTGCTACAGGCCGCGCTGCCCGGCTGTCGGACGACGACGACGACGTCCCACCCGGTTTCTTTACTTGAGTACGCGGCGCCAGGTGCCGACCGCGTGCTCGCCGACGAGGTCCTGGCTGAGGGCCGGACCGTTGCCTCAGATGGAGCGGGTGAGTGAGGTCCCCCTGTTCCTCTGCTGCAGGCCGCGCTTCCCGATTGTCGGACGATGACGGCGGCATCCCACTCGGGTATTCTTGGGCACGCGGCGACAGGGTCCGAGGCCCTGGATGAGTGCCCGACCGAGGCAGTGGCCCTCACGAACATCGAAGGGGTGGCTCCGGAACTGCCGTCCAGCTCGTGCATGGACTGGTGCAAGACCGGTCTGGCGCCCAGGGCTGGATGCGCCGTTGGGCCCGAGAGCCTGTTCGGCGGCGCGCCTGACTCGATAATTGAGGGCGGGGATGCGGCCCAGAGAAGGCCAAACTTTCGGCTGTATATTCAACAGTGTTTTCTCAGGCAGCAGCCTCGTCCCGCCGAGAGGGGGCGCTCCAGGTCTACGATTGGGCGCGCGGAGCCATGGTCGCGGGACGATCAACAGCGCCGGCTGCTCGCGCTCTGAGAAGCGCGACACGCCCCCACCGGCCCCGGCGAAGTGGCGCTGTGTTCTGTTGGCCGTGCGGGACGTTTCGGTTCCACCGACTTTATTTAACACTGTGAATGCATGTGTGCTTCAGTGCGTTGCAATGTTTTATTAAAGATGTTGGGAAACAGCTTCGGTGTCAGCCGTCTCTCTTCGGAGGGGGTAAGTGTTGAACGGTCTCTTCGTCAGGCCGCACACATAAGCGGCACATGAGCGCGATTATCGCGACACGCTGCGGGAGGCGCACATACACACGTTCCCCTTTTTCGGCTCCTGTGGCGGACATCCAGCAGGTGAGGAGCGCCGGCGGATTGCTTGCAGAGCTGGAGGGCCTGATGCAGATCTTGCGGCGTCAAGGCCGAGGCTTAAACGGGCCTGTACACTGCCAGATAGACTGCCAGGTCTCCAACGGGCTGAATGACCCGCTTGGGGAGCAGAAATCGTTCCCGGACTCCGGTCTGTGTTGAAATGTGCTGTAGTAAGCGTGTGCTTCATGGACATGTTCCTGTTTTGTGATTCGAGCTCCCTACGCTAACTGGCGTTAACCCGGAAAAGCGCGCGCCGTCAGATGTCTGGGGGGTGAGCGCGTCACTCAAGCGCGCTGGCGACGCCTCAGGGGCGTATGGGAGAGCGCGGACGAGCGCATGTGAGCTACTTCCCTCTCGTTGCCGAGCGTCGCCTGGGAGGACGCTCGTCCAGAGGCGAAATGGCCGCGCGTGTGGCGCGGTAATTCCGGCGCTACGTATGTTTTGCACTCAGCACGTGCGGGTGTGTGCAAAATTCATTAAAGAAATGCAACGATGCCGGTGTTGGTGTTTCGTTATTTTATTCTCATGAGCCTCTGGTGAATGACGCTCGTTCAGGGGTCGACAGACATCGTCCCGTGAAGACTGGGGACGCCTTCAGTTTCTAAGGGCGCATACCTCAACGTCATGATCAATGGTGCAGAGACGGGGTTCGCGGTCGAGCGGATTCGCGCCCCACGGTGGTATGGAGGAGCCGACTCTTAGTGACTCGGATCTTTTACTCATGCCGCGGCTCGGCGATAGCATGATAACGTATCTTCACGCGGGATATTTTCATCCAGAGACACATAAACATTCGGCAATGGTGAAGCGGACCTTCAACGAGGGGTCTCGTTCATCCCGAATTTTGATAATTTGTCAGCGACTTGTTCGCTGGGAGATTGATTCATGTGTCATGAAGGCGTGTATTGTGTGCGAATCATTCAACGAGGGGGCGTGGCAAGCGCTCGTCCCAACCACACAAGCCCTATCTCTGGTGAGCAGGTATTCTCTGAGGAGGCGCATCCAGCTCGAGCCATATAAGCTTCCTTTCATGGTTACTGAATTATTCATGAACGGCACGTCGCTAATGTCATACGCGACTGTCCTCAGGGAGCGCGTGAAACGGTGCTGTGGGTGGCGCGCGGATGTGTCAGGGCGCACGCGCGCCGAATCAGCGCAAGCTCCGTTGTTATGTGCGGAAGTGACGTGGTCTCTATAGCGCGCAACGCAGGGTATCCGTGTTTTCACTGGCGCTCTGTGCATCCGGCATCGGCGAGGCTGTGTTTCTCCCCCATCGGAAGCGCTTTACAGTGTTAAATGACGTGTTTCTATACTTGCCTCATAGAACACAGCGGCAGTTGCTGGTCCAACGGGCTGTGGCCGTGGGCCGGTAGTTTGGCCGGTTACAATGATTGGTTGGTCATGCATATGGAATATGATGCATTATAACATCGAATGAGTGTTGCTTACACCGTCATTAAATCATTGTAGCATACCGCACTGTTCTGTTTTCTCCAGTGTTTGTATGTGTATTCTGCACACTGCATGTTTTCACTGTTTTGGGATATGCGCTGAGTTTGCGCATGTTTTCCACTCTTTTCAGATCACACACTGTTGTGTTGGTGGAGCAAGAAGAAATTGGCATGAATCTGCTTTTTTCTGCAGTTTTTCAGATGGGCACCACGACCAAGTTCTGCGTATGTCGTACAATGTGACGTCATATGTATTTTTATGCATGCTATGCGTAAGCTTTTACAGTATGTGTCCTTGTCTGATTGCTTGTTAGCTTTGAGTATAACAGGTTGTATTTCCTTCAGCCGTGTGCACGAGGTTTCCCTGTATGATTTTATGGTAGACTAAGCGTCTCTCTCCTGATCGAGGTCTGGGGATCTGTACAACTCCAGGACCTGCTTCAGGTTCACCACCTGGAACTCACGCTCAGCCGGCAATCGGTTCATGGCCTCGGGACTAGTGGGTCTCGGCCTTGTTGGGCAGTCAGGAATTGTCCTGGTTTACCGTTTCCCAGTGGTCAGGTTGTGGAGGTTGGTGTTAATCACGGAGAAATGGGTTGTTTCCATGTACATCACGCCCTGAGGGTACAGTTGAGTTGGTGAAGCAGCTCCGCCTCCTGCACACGGAGCGCTGATGATGAGCCTCGTACCTGAGTCTCCGGGTGAGACGCACCATCGGCGGCGTATCCCTCTCTCTCGCCGGTGTGAGACCGGTCTTGGTCTTGGAGGAGGCCTGCGGTCAAAGCAGCTTTGTCGCAGGGGACTGTTGGTGCCATAAAGCAGGCGTGTGGTTCACAGAATCAACAGTGTCCGGAGGGCGTCCGTGCTCATTCTACAGGGCATGTCGCTGCAGGACATTGCAGGGCGGCCGGCTGGGCGTCGGTGGATACGTTTGCACGGTTACACCTTGGATGTCGTCCCTTTTTGCGCCACATGTGTTGTCGCAAGAAGAGGAGAGGACTCTGCTTAGGTGGGCCTGAGCAGGGACAGGGCCAGGTCACGTGAGTTCCCGTTGTTGGTGACGTGCCGGCCGTGTGTGACCCTCATGGGGTTTCGTTGTGTCGGCGGGTGTGCCGGGTTCCCTTGCGGCGGGGATTGTATTGCGTTCCCCTCCGGTGGTGTCAGTAGTGGACAGCTCGATAGGGAACTATCTAGTTACGTCTGTAACTCCGGTTCCCTGAGAGATGGGAACATATGACACCACATAGGTTGCCGCAAAGGGAACGATGAATGGATGGAGTGGCTCTCCTGTCGTTCAGTCATTGTACTGAGGGAATGGCGGCTGGAGCACGAGCTTGGGCTCGCAGGCCACGCCCAGAGGGCGGTGCTCCAACGCCATTGGCTGTAGTTATCACTGCGTCATTCTATTGCTTCATTGCTTTGTCAGGAAACGTTGTTCCCCTCCGGTGTTGTCATCCGTTCCCATCTCTCAGGGAACCGGAGTTACAGACGTAACTAGATAGTTTGAACGAATCACGAACGTACTGAGTGCTGCTGCTCGCTACTATCGTTCATGAATTGTTCACTGAGAAGACCCGTTCATTCCGAGTCACATGAAAGATTCGTTCATTTTGAACAAATCGTTCACGAATGACACATCACTAGAGTGAGTGTGTGTGAGCTGTTCGCTCCTAGAGCACGGAGCTGCAGCGCGACTCTATTTATACCAACGCCAGACGCGCAGAAGCCATTCTAGGTGAATACCAGCTCATTTTATATTTTGGAAGCAATACATTGGAAACGAACCAGTGGTTTTGTTGTTGTTTTTTGTGTATTTGATGTGCGTGAGGATTAAACAACTGTTTTTTTTACACTTCTGGACTCTCATTTATGCCTGCTCGCAGTAAAACCTTAAAATTTTCACGGCGATGCATTTCTTTACTATGTTAGTAAGCATATTGGTAAGTCGGGGTACCACTGTATTTACTTATTTTCATCAATGTTTCATCTCCAAACAAAAGTACAGATCTTACCTAAATATCACGCTAATGATTTACCATAAATAATAACTTGTGTCTCACACTACATTGCATATACTATGTATCTTCTATTAGGGGCTCTTTTAGACGCTCAACTCAACTTTATTTATAAAGCCCTTTTTGACAGTTTTGGTTGGACAAAGGGCTGTACAAACCATATGTAGGGAAGTGGTAATGCGTCTCCTGTCCTGTAGGGGGGGAACTGTTTTATTTGTGTTGTAGCGTCGTTTTCCGGCTCACTTCTCCTTTGCGTTTGAGAAGGTAGGAAGCTGCCAAACTGCATCTTTTAGTTAGTTTAAGTTTAATAAGGCATCCGTGCTATTTACTGTCATATGTTGTTGTTATTGAAATGATGAGTCTGTATGATATGTTATTTGGGTATATTTTTGTAATTTATGTTGACTTTGTATTCCATTTGTGTTCGCGTGACGGCGCAAGTTTTGTTGAGTTAATTTATGCGGCTGAGCTTTTGAGTTAAGTTATTCACTGCTTTAATATGTTTGATTTTAATGTTTCTGTACTGTGAAAGTGACTGTCGCTTCTCCTTTGCGTTTGAGAAGAAGACTGCCGCGCACCTGTTTTGAGTTGGGAAAATAAAGCAAGCTGAAACCCATTGACAACAAGCGATCTCCGTGTCCTCTCTCTTCACACCCCGAAACACAACGCAGAGCAGAGTGAGGGAGCCACGCGGACGAGGAGGGTTACACATATAAAACAGTACAAGTTTAGTACAGTTCCACAATAATACACATCATTAAAACAAACAGGATGGATCAATGGGTGATGCACAAAATTGAGCACAACAGTCGAAGCAGCGATAATTTGAAAGCAGTAAGAGAGTGGAACTTACACACGATTAAACGCCAGGGAATAAAAATGGGTCTTCAAACACGATTTAAAAGTGGACAATGTAGGTGTCTGCCTAATGTGCAGCGGTAGCGTGTTCCACAATTTAGGACCCGCAACAGAAAAGGCTGGATTCTGGACTTTTGGCCTGGACTTGGGTGTGGTCAGCAGCTGGTCAGCTGACCTGAGAGACCGTGAGGGGGTGTAAGGGACGAGCAGTTCAGTCAGGTACGGAGGTACGATCCAGTTTTAGATTACTATCCAATTTAAAACCTGGGTTGGAGACCACTTGCTTCTCCGACCGAGCCAATGGTCCTAGATCTAACACGGATGGTCAATTGGTGCCATTTGGACCAAAGTGGATCACTTCAGATTTTTTATCATTAAATTTTAAAAAGCTTAGGACCATCCAGTCTTTAATTTCGTCTAGGCATGACACAAGTGATTTCATACCCGACACGTCACTTTTTTTCAGTGGCATATAAATTTGACTTGACTTAAAATCTTGTACTGTTTTTATTCTCTTCTACATGGTTTGTACAGCCCTTTGTCCAGCCAAAACTGTCAAAAAGGGCTTTATAAATAAAGTTGAGTTGAGTCCACAGAGACAGTGTTGGTTGTTTTTTTTCCGATGTGTAAAGACAACAGAGACCTACATAAGACAAGTACTGTAAGGTTCATCTATATGTGAGAAATAATCAATAATTTACTATTGTTCTCAGTTTGAACCTACACTTAAAAATGTTGAAGACAGCAGCTTCATGGGCCGCATCAGTTATGAACCTGAGTCTAAAAACAACCTGATCATTTCTAACATTCAGATTTTGGATGAGAATATGTTTGGTTGTACTGCTTTCAGTTCTGGAGTCATTTTTGAAGTCAACGTTTTCTTGAAGGTGTATGGTAAGTTACATTCTTGATTCTCTTTTGAAATCCTTGAATGTATTTGGCAGAAAAAATATATTCACCATTTTTGTAACTCTAATTTCAGATTATTTGTTCATGAACTATAATATTAACTCACTTATAAGTCGATACGCTTGTAAGTCTACCCCCTTCTTAATTTCACCAGGAAGATTGTGGTTTTCTGTATAGACCAGCTTATAAGACGGGGCACAGAATCGAGAAATCAGTAAAAAAAAACAAAAAAACGGAAATGATAAGAAACCGAAGTCGACTCCGGTTATTAGTGTGACATTGGGACAGTAAAGTGTCGTCGAGCACGCCCCCTTCTGATGTTTGATAGTTTGATCCCATAGCATTGTGTTTACCGGTATGATGTAATTGGGAAAAATAAACGCTTGCGTGCCTCGTTTATTGAAAACTTTACTTAATTAACATCATAAATGCTAATGTAATTACCAGACTTGTGTCTCTGTTGTTCATTTTTTTGAGAAACAGTGAAATATCTGTGCACTGTTTTTTTATGTAGAATATTTTTCCCGACTTTTATTGTGGAAAAATCTTCAATTTATAAGCAATTAAATACGGTATATGTTCTCTTGAACAAATATCAAAATTGTTTCAGAGTAACAAATTTCAGAAAATTATTTGTTTGACTGGTATAGACTGCAATTTGTGTGTGTGTACCCGATCAGTTTGTGAATGTGAATGTTGCTACTCATTGGAACAAGTCGCTTAATTTTATATCTTGTCCATTGAACAAATTAAGGTATTGAATGTGTTTACCTGAAATCTATTTTTTTTTTCAGATAATGGTTCATTCATTTTTAACATGTCCAGATTATAAATCTTATAATCAATAAACGTGTGCGCATGCGCAGTCGGTGGGTTGTTATTGGAGTGTTTTTGCTTTTCTGCTATATTATGCTTTGCTGCATACCATGATTATTGATAGATTATCATTTGATAATCAAGAATAAAATAAACTTAAAGTGAATGTGCTCATACGCTTGTAGTTAAATCTGCTTTGAAACAGGACGTTTCTCAGAGAAACGAAGGAAGGGTGAGTCTCACGCCGAAAGTAGTGAAGTCATCAGGTCGCGATGACCAGAGCCGTGACTCTGGCGTAAACAGCCAATTAAAAGATAACTAGTTCTTTTTGATGTGTTATGTAAAGCGCTTTTGAAGTGTTGCGAAACCACCTGGATATTACAGTGAGAACATAAGAGAGACTCAGAATAGAATAGAAGAACAACCAGAAGGAAAGAGAACAGAACGAAGGAAGGAAGGAAGACAGATTTTTCTCTATGAAGCTAGCCGTTCCACTACTGCCTAAGCGGACTTTCTCTTTGCAATAAAATAAAAGGCTTTGGACTTTCAAGTGCTGTTAATTATTTTCTGTGATGAAATAAGATCCATCTTAAGGAGAAAACAAACCCAACAGGTGTAAAGAACCAAATGACTTGTTTGTTTAAAGATTTGTTGCATTTGCTTCAGGAGACTCAAAGATTACATTTTTAGAGACTGAAAGACGCATTTTAATTGAACTTTCCAATACTGTTTTAGATGATTTTGATACCCCTATCATTGTCGAAGTTAATAATCTAGTGTCGACACGGGACAAAGCTCCATCAATGGTAAATCAAAACTTTTCTTTATGTCTCAATAAAGTGTTTAAATCAGTTATCTGTTGACGTCACTACTATTATTTTGACAGATTGCGTCTTGTCAGAGCAGCAATGGCTATCCCGAACCAAACATCACATGGCATCGTAATAACATTACGATTAACATTGTTTCTAACGGTGAGTAATCTCAAGACAGTTCATATCATTTCTATTTCTATTACTTCTATTACTTCATGTTTAGCTATATTGCCAAATGCATTTTCTTATCCATACAAACAATCAGAATGAAGCATTATATACAGCGTACAGTAAGTAGCTCAGGAGCTCAGCGACTTCCAGAGGGAAACTATCAGATGTGTTGTAGAAAGTGGTTGTATGGGTGGAGCTGAGGATGCTGCAGGGCATAGCGCCAACTTTCCACAGTCGGTTACTACAGACCTCCAAACTTCATGAGATCTTCAGATTAGCTCAAGATCAGAGTGAAGGAAAGGGTTTCCATGATGCACCCCAGACATACACCACCAAGTTCAGTGCACAATAGTGTAAGCACAATCACCTCTAATCTCTAGAGCACATGTGTCAAACTCACGGCCCACCATGTCATTTTATGTGGCCCGCAAGAGTGTCTAAAAAAAACAACAACAATAAAAAACTAATTCGGAGCGCGAAATTACGAAATCGGAGCACAAAAACTACATTTCCCACAATGCCTTTTGACTACGGTAGCCGCGGCAGTTTTCCCATCCATGCCAAGTAGGATTGAGATGTGTATAAATAATGATACCAAAATGAGCAGAAAGAGAAAGGTTTATGCAGTAGACGTGTAAAGGCGGATCTCTATCACTGAGCAGGTATTGGATGTGACTGCACTGCATGAGACCACGACGTCAGGACAGGATGTTTTTTTTTACTGATGCGGTGGAGAAGTTCGTAAGTAAAAATGAATTAGTTATGGAGTTTAGGGATTTAGTTAAGGAGTATTTACATTTACTTTACATTACAATTGATTACATTTAGTTATAGGTGTGCGCGAGACCTTTTGGATTTTTCAATATTGTGGATACCGTCCGTCACACATTCATTAATTTAATTTTTATACACGTATATACGTACTTTAATACACTATATCACACTTTTTTCGTTACAACTTTTATTGACGACACGCGAGCGCAAGAACCGAGCTCCGATGTGGAACCGAAATCCGAGAGATGCGCGGCAGCGCTTATCCTGCTTGTTTTATATTGTGGCGACCCACTGCTGCTGTGAGGGCTGTGCTGGAGCAGAGCCTCAGAAGGTGTGAAAACCCAGCAGGGGGTGTGGAGTCACAGCGGGGGGTTAGCTCAATGCTTTCCCACAAAGCATTGCGGTTTCTGTTTGATTTGTGTTTTTAAGTTATTTTCGTTGTAAATACTTGTTTTTAGGTAGATCTTTTTGTATCATTGTGTTGTATATGATGTGGGGTTCATGTTTGTCTATTGTTATAACTGTTTGTTGTGTGATGGTAAATCTACCATTGGTGAAGTGTGTAGCCAGACTGGTGGCCTGGCTACTTGTCCTGTGTGTTAGGTAGAGTGTGAAAGGTAGAGTGGTAGTGTTATGTGTGTGTTAGAGAAAACTCTAATAAAGACCACCTCCTCAACTAAGCTGTCTCTGTGTGTGATGTCAGCAGATACTCGTAGTCGTGTGGTGTATGGGGCACGAGTATCTAGAGGGCATCAGCGCTCTTCGGGAACGCTAACGCCAACCCACGAAGTCGTTACAATATGTTTTTATCAAAGTCGTTTTAGACGGTTTCACACGAATTGAATCAATGATTCGCGCACCGCCACTCGCGAGAGAGATAGAAAGAAAGTGTGACCCGCGACTCTCTCTCTCTCTCTCTCTATCTCTCTCTCTCAGTCTCTCTTGCTGTGTATCTCTCCGTCTCTCTCTCTCTGTGTCTCTCTCAATCTCTCTCTCTCTGTGTCTTTCTATCCATCTTATCACACACACTCTCTGTTTTTCTCTGTGTAGCTCTCTCTACCCCTCTCTCTCTCTCTGCGTATCCCTCTCACTCACCCACACTGTTTCTCTCTGTGTATCTCTCTATCACTCTCTCTTTCTGCCTCTTTCTCTCTGTGTAGCTCTCTTTCACTCACATACACTCTCTGTTTCTTTCTGTGCACCACTCTCTGTATCTCTCTATCACTCTCTCTCTTTCTGTCTCTTTTTCTCTGTGTATCCCTCTTATCACTCACAGTCTCTTTTTCTTTCTGTGTAGCTCTCTCTCTCTCTATCTCTCTCTGTTTCTCTGTCTCTCTCTGTCTCTGCGTATCCCTCTCACTCTTTTTCTGTTTCTCTGTGTCTCTTTCTCTCTGTCTGAATCTTTATCACACACACACACACACACACTTTCTGTTTTTTTTCTGTGTATCCTCTTTTTCTCTCTCTTTCCCTTTGAGGACCGCCATTATGCTGATGTGGCCCTCGGCGAAAATGAGTTTGACACGCCTGCTCTAGAGCATTGTTCTCACCAGTGTTCTCACACTTCTCCATATAGTAATCTAATGGAAGACTGGGTTTGGTGGTGGGTTGCATTTTAGATTAGACTTTGACCTTCAAGTGAAAAAACTGAATGTGTAGACATTTTGGAGGACATAGCTCACGTTTAAGTTCACTGCATTTAAAAAGCGCTTTTCACGGTTTTCGACTGTCTCAATTCTGCTGTGAAAAAAATGTAGTAGAAAAAAATAGAAGTAGATTAGAGGCATTTTGTCCATTGTTCGTGCCTTTTAAGACTAAGGCTATGACCAGTGAGGAAGCAACAGAGGTGACAGTGGCCAGTTAAAAACAAACTCTCTGGCAGTGCTAGTCTCTTCTATCATGCTAACACTGCACAGTCATTAGCTCCTTTCACACATACTGACATTCCCGGCAAAATGACAAATGCGGGAATAGTCCAGCAAGGCTACCTGTAACGTTCCCGGTATTTTGCCTGCATTCTGCTGTGTGTGAAAGTGGAACGAAGATTCCCGGATTAAGCACGGAGATGTTCCGAACGTGCTGACGTCACCCACTGCTCTGAGCCAATCAGAACATTCTGCCTTTGGTCACACGCTCATTTCGCGCTGACGCAGGTCCAGCCGTTTAAAAGGTGTAGGCGGTTGATGAAGTCGTTCTGGTATTTTTTCTGCACTTTACTGGCATTGCTGTGTGAAAGTGAACCAACGCACTGGTTGTGTAGTGTTAGATTGTCAGAGGAGACTGGCACCAGTGAGCAGGTTCTCCACAGGGTTTGTTCCTCGTTAGAGAGGTTTATTACCTGGCCACTGTCACATATGTGCTGCTCACTGCTCTTTGTCTTGTCATAGTCATAGTGATAATGAATACCAGCTACTAATGAATAAAAAGTAACAATTTTCTAACATATTCACACGTGAGCTTTGAGACCGTTAAAACTGTGAAAAGCACCTTACAAATGCTCAGAACTTGAAAGGTGTTGGTTGTTCCAAGCCATTGAGATGATAGTTCCGGAAGATCTTTCCCTCCTGAGTGGCGAATGGGGCAGCTCCATCACTGCAACATGGTAGACTCATCAGAAGGTCCAGTGGAGAGACATCACAGACAAGATGAACCTGAAGCTCCTAGGAGATTCCCATCTGATCAACATCATTCAAGAAGATGGAAGCGGAGACGGAAGTGTGTGTGTGTATGTGTGTATTTTAGGCACTACAGTGTATATTAAAGGTCACTTTATTAAGTGTATATACAGTAAACGTATAGGCGAAAGTGATTGTGTACTATAAATGAAATAAAAATGGTTATTTTGTGTCTGTACATGTCTTACATTAGTTTCCTACTTCATCAATAACAATACAAAAGACTCGGACAGTGGACGGTACACAGCGCACAGTGATCTATATTACAAACTGACCCAGGAGGACATGGATGCAGAGTTTTCCTGTGCGGTCAACAACAGTGTTGAGGAATTTAAATCTACAGCCAAAAGAATTCCGTTTCAGTGTAAGCTTAACTTAAATCATTTCTATGAAGTTGTTTCAGTGTAGATGTATTTTGCTGTTGATTTTGACCAATCAATCTGCTTGTGTGAAGATCTGGGAGAACCTGAGCTGCGTCCTAGTCATTTAGTTCTGCTGCTCGGGGAAAGTTCGAAGGTGGAGTGCACTGACCGGTCAACTCTGAACACCTCTACTGTGTGGTATAAGGTACAACTAATCAAACTCATACCAGACATTTTTGAGAAACGATCACTTGGTATTTTAATAGCTTTTTTTGCCCAACCATCCATCCTCTTGTGTGTTTGCTTGCAGGACACGGTTGAGATCAGAAGAGGTGACGTTTTACGTCTAGAGAACGCCACATTTGACACAGCTGGACAGTACGACTGTATGGTCATCGTACCGTACGAACAAACGGCCAACTCCACTGGTTCTTGTCATGTCAGTGTGCTAGGTAAGACTCAAAAAAATATGAGAATCAATTTTTTAGACTGTACATACTGTACGGTAAAATCTCTTATTTGAACAGCACCTGTAATAGACCACTACATAGTGTAAAGGATTGAAAAGTAGAGCTCACGCTCTTTTTGAACGTCGGTTTTTTACAGGTCTATATACATGCAGAGATTCAGCGTACGTTCTGGTTTGTGGGTTAATGAAACCTGGTACGAGTTCGGTTCACTGAGCTAGAATGGGTGAGCAGGAGTTCACTCGCGTGCACACTGCATTTAGAAAGACATCTTCAATGCATCGACAAATTCACGAGTCACGAGATCGAAAATCGTGAGAATCCATGAGATTGAAAATATGCGGTACAAACATTTTTTTATTTTATTTTATTAATTTTTTTCTCCCCTCCTCTCCTGAGCGCCAAGTGTCGTACGACAGGAATCTCCTAGGAGCTTCGGGTTCATCTTCTCTATGATGCTTCCTGGAGCTCTGTAGACCTGTTTATGTGGAGAAGTGGAGCCGCCTCTTTCCCCACTGAGGAGGGAAACACCTTCCAGAATCATCATTAAAATGGCACGGAACAACCAACGCACTGATTGTGTAGTGTTAGAATGCCGGAGGAGACTGGCACCAGTGAGCAGGTTCTCCTCAGGGTTTGTTCCTCCTTAGAGAGGTTTATTACCTGGCCACTGTCACGTATGTGCTGCTCACTGCTCTTGGTCTTGTCATAGTCACGTGATAATCACAGCCATTTACTTAAACACCAACAACCAGACGATCAAATGAATAAAAAGCAACAAATCTCTTACATATTTACACGTGCGCTTTGAGACAGTTAAAACTGTGAAAAGCACCTTACAAATGCTCATATTATTATTATTATTTTTAATAAAAAGGGGCATGATACTATTGAATTTAGGCGGAGTCGGAGGCTTTAATGCTGGAATATAAAGTTTATTGTACATTAAAAAGCAAGATAACGGGGATGTATTCAGAATTGTTTTCTCATAGGTCTTGTTTTAGTCAGAATTCAGACTTTCCGCATTCCGAGAGAAAACTTGCAAAACATTTCTTCTTTAAGTGGCAAAATTAGCCTCTTAATGAAATAATATGGCTTAGAAAAAATTTACCAGACAGAGTAGCTGTCTACACTGCGTGAGTGTTTAATGTTATAGCATTGACATTAAGAGCCTAAATTCTGATGGACCCAATCACAGAAACCCTGCAAATGAAAATACTGTACAAGTGAAATTGTGTTTGTGTGTGTGTGTGTGTGTGTGTGTGTGTGTGTGCAGTGGTCTTAGTATGTTTGATCATATTAAAATGTTTCATAGAAATGTCAAACCTTATTTTTTTTTTCTGTAAAACAAACATTTTTGGTTGTGTTTAACACTACATAATAATGAACTTTGGCAGAAGAAAGAACGCAAACACATGTACCGGCCATAGAACACACCAGCACAGATTTACAGTTACAGATTTACAGTTTTCTGTAAACCTAATTTCTAAAAGAATAATAAATTAACCTAATAAAAGAAAATGCTAAAAAAGTTTGTTACAAATGAACAATTCTTTTGTAATACAACTTTTTTTGAAAGTTGAGCAAATAATGAGCAAACAAAAATGAGCAAATACATTTGAAACTCATATATATATATATATATATATATATATATATATATATATATATATATATATATATATATATATATATATTACAAAGTATTAAAACTTTATATATATATATATATATATATATATAAAGTTTTAATACTTTGTTACTTTAATAAAGCTATTATTAAATTATTTTGTCTTTAGATGTTTGCTGTATATTGCCATCACCTCACTTTATATATGGTTTTAAAACGCAGTAAACACAGACTTCAGAATAAAATTTTAAAATAAAACTTTTTCAGGTACGAAAATGTCCGAGTTGATAGCAGACTTACTTGAGCGTTGTGTTTGCTCACTCATTTTCTCTGTTTATTGTATGATTTTTTAAACTCGACTAACGCCCGACTCATAGGTAACAAGCGCATGTGACCGCTGCTGCGCACGGAACTCCGCACCGATGCGAGCGCGCACACAGCTGACAGAGAGACGCTCGTCGGAAATTATAGTTTGGCAGAATCGTGTAAATGCTGGATTAAGATTGCGTGTGGGGTAGAATCGCCATCTTTTAAACTCATTTTTAGCCGATCTCTTACTCGCAAAGTTGCTAGAGTCGCGATCGACGCAATGGGCACCCCTGATATAGCGCTTTTCTTAGTCCGAGACCAACGCAAAGATGCTTTGTGTCTTTTTTAAAAAGTCTTTAAAAAGAAAAATGTCGATTCTTTATATGAGTTTTAGAAATTTGGGGGGAAAAAGTCAGTTAAAAAGGAAAATATTTGTCTTGTGTTGTTCAGACTATGGGCTATGACCAGAATTGCATTTATTGCTATGATGGTGTACTAACTTTACTAAAATCAAGGCATTGCAATTGCATAATTATACATAATTAATAATGAAGTTTCAAAGAATAAATAAAACAAACTGTGATACAAACATGCAAATATTTATTAAGCATATTGCAACACTCAAGAGTATAAAATATAATTAAAACTAAAATGTTTAACTGGACCTACTGGCCTGCTGAAATGTTGTAAAATTAATAATTAATAATAATAATAATAATAATAATAATAATAATAACAATAATAATAATGTTCCTCCATTAAAAATTGCATTTAAGTTTAAAGTGCATTCAGAACAAGTGCACAGGATACAACATTTTCTCTGCAGGTCTTAATAATAGTATAAATAGGTCTCTGTTAAGCTTGTCATCTGGCTGACATTTGAGAAAGATTTGAGAATGTATTTAAATAAGGCCAGTGGATAAAAAATATACATCTTGCAGAAATAGGACTACAATCTGTGACATATACAGTAGCCTAAAACAAAATAGCCTACGTATTAGTATTATTAGAGGTACTTTCTTGCAGAATTTCACTGAACATATCAGACAACAAGGGTGCAAACGCCTCAACTGGTGGAGACAGAGATGTTTTCTGCTCTGCTTCGACTCTGCCACGGTTCTGTGCGTCCATCTGCCTGTATTATTTCTCGCTCTTTATAACGCGGATCAAGTACAGTCGCGATGAAGCAGAGGATTTGAATCTGCGTGTCGTGCACTGACAGACTCTAAGTGCTGACAGACTCATAGATTTAACTCTTGGTCCATATAGACGCTTTAGAGCTGCAATAAAGGAATAGCGTCCACTACAGACGCATCAGATGAGCTGATCTCTTTAGTTTGCTGCTCAAACGGAGTAAGAAGAGAGAGAATGTTCTCTATTAAGAGTCACTGCTCGTGTGAAGTGAATGTCGCGGGGAGATCGTGATCTGCGCTTCATACTGTTGTTATGAATTTGTTTGTTTTTCCTGATTGATATGGGTGTGGCCTAATTACGTTGCAGGTGATGGCAATATCCTGTTTTGTATTTATAGAAGCTGAATGTAACTGCAAAAGGTGGTGGTGTATAGTCTGTAGGAAAGACTGGTAAATCTGAGATTGAAAATCATTTGAGAACTTGAGTGCATTCCGTTTATTATTTTGCCACGCTTTTGTTTATTGTTTGTATCTGTTTTTGGGTTAGGGAGTTAGGGAAGAAACTGTGTTTTTGTTTTTCCACGTTTGTTTGAAATAGGGAAGTTAGAGGGTTTTTCCAAAGTTTGTTTTGTTTGTTATTTTCGTGGTGAAACACAGCACTCTTTATTTTTGTGGTGGGAAAGAGAAATAAAATCTCTTAAAAATCACCTTTGCATTCTGATCTGTGCGATCACCCTAGAGGTCGTAACACTGTATATGCCGATGTTCTAAAATTCTATCCTACACGTGAGGATTTCCTACATCGCTCTATGCGCATGCGCGCTAAAAACACATACACTTGTGAAATGACAGTAATTATTCTTTTAATGTCCTTTAATCGATTACATTTATACATATATGAATATTTATATAAGCTATCTAATGTATTTTATAACAATTAAGATAGAACGCTAGGTTTGCTGACTTGACACTAAGCGAGCACGTCGAACTACTTGCGTTCATCAGCTTTTATACACGTGATTTTCTAGATACAATTCCTGAATATGTAAACTACACTCTCTTGTAAGACCCAAAACATCATCATAAATTTGACACAATAGTTCACCTCACTTTTCTTCATCAAACAATCTGAGAAAGATCATAAATTGTGAATTTGTGAGTCCCTTCAAACAGAGCAGTCACCACTTCACTCACACACTCATTGACTATTTCAGCATTAGAGAAAGGTGTCTTGTGTTGTCCCAGGACACGTGTGAGACGTTCGTTGCCAGTGTGTGTGTGTGTGTGTGTGTGTGTGTGTGGAATTTGTTCAACACTCGCTCTTAAACTCGCAGTTTTCAAAGTCAACTTTTCTTTTCTAATCGATGGCCAGCTTTGAGCTCGCCATATTCTTTAAGGTTTAAAAATCTCTCGATTTACGCAAACGACAGAGCGCCCGTTCGCCCGGCTCTGGCTACCCTGAAGACCTGAGGGACTATGCGCCGCGCCGCGCCCGCGGCCGCGGCCGTGTTTTAAAGTAACCGAATGCCGCCAGAGCGCAGATGACGTAGTTGTCACGTTGCTCTTACAGCGGCTGCGATTGGACAAATGCCGCAGCTAAAACGAGTACAAGATCAATTATATACATTTATAAATATATTTGTTTGCGTTTGTGTGTTTGTGTGTGAGTGAGTGAATAAACATTGCTGGATCAAAATTGCGTGATCGACTAAAAAAACGCCTTTGGATTATGATCACAAGAGTAGCTGGTTTTGCCGTCGGTCCAAATGTAATCTCGTCTGGGTCCGGATGCGGACCGGAGTCCGCCTATTGAGTACCCCTGCTCTAGGCACACCTCTAGATGCTGTGGAAGATCCACTGACTGCTCCTCGGCTAGGTGCGCCGGAGGGGTCTTTATTTGGTAGGATGGTATCCTTGGAAGTGGCCTGTTGTATTATCCCATAGTTAGGTAACTGACAGACGTCGAAGTGACCTGACTATCAAAGGGAACGTCTCTTTTCGCAGCCACATTCAGGATATGCCGCTGGAAGTCTGGGTTGGCCCGACCGGCTTCAATCAGCGAAAGGTAATGAGCATGATGCACGCACAGCCTTTTATACCACCTGGTACAGGTTCAAAGGTGACATGCAAACTCATGCAGCCATGATCTTGACCGTTCTTTGGCCAGTTGCACAAATGGCTAGCCATGTGATATCCCATAGTCAGGTAACTCACAGACGTCTTGTTCCCTGACATTCAGGGAACAGAGGTTACGCAAGTAACCAGACGTTTTACTTGTATACAGTATTCTGCGCATGTGCAAACAAGTCTCCGTTCTGTTACCTGATCTCTGATCAGTTATGTCAACGTTGCTGCGGGTTGACATAAGTCTCTCAATTCTTTTTCCTGTTCATTAAACAGATTAAAGTATTGAATGTGTGTAATCTTTTTTTCAGATTTTTCTTTCAAACCCGGATGCCAAGTTTAAAACCACGTTTGATTAGTTCAATCTGTTTTCCGTGTAGATCAAGTCTCTTGAATTGATTTGTTCATTTTACAAAATTTACCACTTGTCCAAATCATAAAACTTCTATTTAAACGTTTGTGTGTGTGTGTGTGTGTGTGTGTGTGCGCAGTCGCCATGATGTGAAAAACAAAATGACTTGGTTTGTTCAAAGATTTGTTAATTTTGCTGAACAAGATTGAATTTTCAGAGACTGAGGGACATAATTGAATGAATAGAACTGAACTTTCTATTACTTTTTTAGATGATTTTGATCCCCCTTCTATCAGTGTTGAAGTTACAGATCGAGCGTCGATATGGGAGGAATCTCCAACACGGGTAGATCAAACCTTTTGTTTCTATACCTGAATTGTGTGCCTGAACTGAAGTGTTTAAAGTCAGTTGTATTATTATTTTAACAGATTCTGTCTTGTGAGTCCAGGAATGGCTATCCTGAAGCAAACATCACATGGTACCGTGATGAAATTCAGATTTACAATGTTACTAACAGTGAGTAATCTTGAGACAGTTAATATTACTTGTTCATAATTTGTATATTGCCAAAAGTATTTGCTTACCCATGCAAGCAATCAGAATGAAGCATATATGCATATATGTTACGGCCCAAACCCTGGTTGTACAAAGAGCTTGTGTCTAGGGGACAACACAATCAAACGAAGGGCTTGGACCGGACATAGAAAAACACCTCGACAGTCAAACGGACAATTCGGACATAAACGAAGAAAAACTATCCCTGGCTACCGAACAAAGAAAAGTGAGGCTTCTGCTCCGCTGTCTTCTCCCTAATCTAAATAACTCAAAAAAAAAACCTGTGAGCTACCAACCAACATAAGTACCACCACCTGCCCCCTACACGAAGGTGAAAGTCCAGGAAGCGCCTTTGCCGAAGTCAGCTGTGTTGCTCGCGGGCTGAGAGAGATAGCGAGAGCGTCGCCATCTTGCCGCTTTTATGCCCGGATGCCAGAGGCCAGTCATGGTGCAATGAGTCGTCTCCAGCTGGTACTTCAAAGCCACGCCCTTCACCGAATGGATTGGAAACAGAAAGAATGAGGGACACTACAACATAACACATTTACAGAATACAGTAAGTACGCTCTCATGAGCTCAGCGACTTCCCGAGTGAAGTGACGACTGTCAGCTGCATTATAGAAAGTGGAAACCTTTGGGAGTCGGTTACTACAGACCTCCAAATTTCAAGTGAACTTCCGATAAGCTCAAGAATAGCGTGTAGGAATCGGTTCCCACGGCCGAGCTGATGCATCCAAACCACACATCACTAAGTTCAATGCACAATAGTGTGAGCACATCGCACTAGGGGTGGGCAAGCTGTTTGAGACAGAACACAACGGGCTCTAAGGTTCGACAAAGGGACCGGACCAAGAGGAGATTGATGGAGAGCTTTGGCAACTTTACCTCACTGGAGAAAAAATACGCATCTTTTGATATCGAGGGATCACAGGAGTGCCTCAAATCACAAACACTATTGCTAAAATGACCTTGGTCCCGAGGTCGGACCCCAAGTTCACTTTCCAAGTGTGTAGGTTTTTGAATCCCATTGCTTGAATCCAGAGCCGGCCTGAGGCATACGCGGACTACGCTCTTGCGTAGGGGGCCCCAAGATTTTTTAATTTTAAATATTATTCTATATGCAGGACGTCGTTAAGCGGGCAAAAATTAGAAAGCTTTTAGGAGCCCGCGAGCATCATAAACACCGCCTTTCCGAGAATTCGACACCCCTTCTCTAGTTAACAATGTGGTACAATCCATCTGGTGCGCGTTTGATCAATATTTGAAAGTTAGAAACGCCTTTGCGCTCGTTCAAAACCGTTAAAGCTGCGACGTTCTCAAGAGAGAGAGAAATATTACAGTTTTTTTAAGAGTTTGTTGTTCTGTTTCTGAGCTCTTTCTTTCCAAGCTAATGAAAACGCTGCTTTCATTAGCTTGAATTTTTCGCGTTTGCTTGAGATTAAACAATTTACAACTAAAATAATTGTTATCTTAGTCTATGATTGTTCTTTGACTGAATACAGTCATAATCCGATCAAAATAATTAATACAATGTTAAATTAAACCAATACAATATTCATTTATTAATTAATATGACAAAAAATGCCAAAAATACTTGGAATTACATGAGTTGGTTAATAGTTCAAGTTCATTTGTATAGCGCTTTTCTTAGTCCGAGACCAACGCAAAGACGCTAAAACGGTTCGAACAACGTCGACACCGTCCTGCTGAAATGACACTCCTTCAAGCGACGGTGTCTCCATCCTGATAGTAACGACACTCCTCAGCAGCCAGACCGGCGTCGTTTCCACCAGCAGGGATGCGTTCCTCTGGCAGGGATGCGGTATGTGGCGTTGACTCCTCCGACGGTGATGCGGCCTCGTCTCCTCCAGCAGGGGTGTTGATCATGCAGGAACTCAAGCAGGGGAGTGCTGAGGTCCTGCAGTGAAGCGAGCAAAAACAAAAGCTATTAGCACTATGAAGGGCCAAAGAGAAAAAAAATAGCAGTGATGCTACGGTGCAGGCGAGGTTAGGTTCCGGGCTACTACCTAGTGCAGCCTTACTTCTCGTTAATGTTAGTAATTGAATATTTTGCCATTACAGTTTTGAATATGCCTCATTGAAGAGATGGGTTTTTAATCTAGATTTAAACTGACTAACTGATTCTGATTCACGAATTGTGCTAGGCAGAGTGTTCCAATATTTTGGTGCTAGAAAAGCGAACGATCTTCCCCCTCTGAAGGTTTTAGAGATTTTTGGTATTATGAGCTGCCCAGAGTTTTGAGAGCGCAGAGGTCTCCTTGGCTCGTAACACGTGATGAGCTCACTGAGATACAGAGGAGCTAGACCGTTTAATGCTTTATAAGTTGTTAGGAGAATTTTAAAAATAATTCTATATTTTACGGGTAACCAATGTAGCAACATTAGCACTGGACTAATATGGTCGTACTTTTTAGTTCTGGTCAGTAGTCGAGCGGCCGCATTCTGAACTAACTGAAGTTTATCTATTTGTCGGGCAGGAGAACCTCCCAGAAGACCATTACAGTAATCTAACCTTGAGGTCATAAACGCATGTATGAGTCTTTCTGCATCCGACCTAGGGAGCATATGACGCAGCTTTGCAATATTCCTGAGGTGGAAAAATGCTGTTCTACAAACGTTGTTAACATGGGTTTCAAATGAAAGTTTAATATCAAATATAACACCTAAGTGTTTCACTGTTGATGAAGATGAAAGTTTAAGTCCATTAAGATTTAGATTATATTCAGGGTCCTTTATTTTTTGGTTATGGTCAATAAGCAATAATTCGGTTTTGTCCTGGTTAAGCAACAGGAAGTTTTGCATCATCCAGTCACTAATATCACTAAAGCAATCTAATATTTTAGTAAATTGCGCGGTTTCATTGGGCCTTGTGGAAATATAGATTTGTGTATCATCGGCATAGCAATGAAAGCTATGTCCATGGCTTCTGATAATGTCTCCTAGGGGAAGCATATATAAAGAAAATAAAATTGGTCCGAGAACTGAGCCTTGTGGGACTCCGTAATACTCCATTTACATGTACAGAATGGAATACATGTACAGTCTGATAACTTTATAACTTTAATACAGCGCTAGGGACAGTAAATTCGGTTCTGCATTCAGGTTTCTGCAAAAATCTGCTTTAAAACAAAGCAAATCCGTTTTTTAGACAGTTAAATGTCTAAAAAAGCTGGTTACATTTGATTGTTTTTCTCTTGATTAAAAGCAGTTTTGCAAATCCTTTAAAACAATAACCATTTTGTAGAGGGGGGTAATAATTTTGTCCTCAACTGTGCATGCAAAATATTTCAATAAATATATTAGTATTGAAATCCATTATTCCATGAAAAAACAACAAGCGGAAGAATTAACTAAAAGAATTGAACACATCTTTTCTGGACTGTAGGTGATAATCTTGTGGGTCAAAAAAGGTGCAGGCTCGGCTGTTAATAATAATAATAACAATAATAATAAATATTATTGTTGTTATTATTATTATTATTATTATTATTATGTGCTTTGTCCATTTAGCAAGGGGCCCCCAAGCAAATTCTGCCTAGGGCCCCCTGAAGGCTTGGGCCGGCCCTGCTTGAATCCCATTATGAAGCTGTTTTATATTCTCTTTATTGCCAAAAATGAATAAGCGGAACAATATAACATGAAATGTACGTTAAAAACAAAGTGTCTTTGTAGTGTATAGTCTATTATGTTGTTATTATTTTGTGCGCTTTGAGACAGTTAAAACTGTGGAAAGCGCCTTACAAATACTCATTATTATTATTATTATTATTATTATTATTATTATTATTAATAAAAAAAAGGGCACATAGGTGAAATGAGTGTATATTACAAGTGAAATTTTAATTTGTTGCTTTGTGTCTGCACATGGCTTACTTTAGTTTCCACCGTCACCCCTAATGTAACAATCGAACCCAGTGGACTGCGTACAGTGCAAAGTGTCCTGCTTTATAAAGTGACTGAGGAAGACGAGGACGCCTGCTTTTCCTGTGAGGTCGAGTTCAAGATCCCCGGAAATAAAAACAAGAGACACCGATCCACATGCACAACAATTCCTCTTCACTGTAAGTTTAACTCGTTTCACTCTAGAAAGCTCTCTTTACGCTGTGCCAGTGTAAATGACTTGCTGTTGAACTCGACTACTCAATCTGCTTGTGTGAAGCTCTGGGAGAACCTGTGCTGGATTCTAGTCATTTAGTTCTGCTGCTCGGGGAAAGTTCGACGGTGGAGTGCACTGCCGAGTCAACTCTGAACACCTCTACTGTGTGGTATAAGGTACCGCTAATCAAACTCATGCTAGTCGTAGAGTCCAGAAATGCCCTCTTTTTTCAGCCTTCCATCATATTATGTGTTTGCTTGCAGGAAGGACGTGAGGTTGTTACAGGAGACACGTTACATCTGGAGAACGCCACATTTGATGCAGCTGGACATTACGACTGTGTGGTCACCGTACCGTCCAAACAAGCAGCCCGGAAAACTGCTTCTGTTCTTGTCAGTGTGCTAGGTAAGAATGACAAAAACATGAGAATCAATGACTTAGACTGTACGTACCATAAAACCTCTATTTGAACGGCACCTCTATACAACGTCACTTTTATTCAGGTCTATTTATGTGTGACAGATGGTTCTATCTTACCCTGTGTCTTTTGGGCTTGCCGTAATTTTGCAAGGACATGTGCAGGAATGTGTGCAGTGGTGTGACGAGACAATTATCCCACGAAACGAGACACTGGGTCCACGAGAATGATACGAGATTTAGATTTTTTTTTTTTAATACAAAAATCAATGATAAAATATATGGACAACAATAGTATTTTATTGAACAAAAATGTAACAACGGTTGGTTTAACGGTTCATCACTTTTTCAAAATTTAACTTTCTATTTTATCTATTAAATATGATGACTTAAATTGTCAGGCATGTAATTCCACAAAAAACACAATAATTTGAAATAATAAATAATATCAGTATTTGTAGGGAGCTTTTCACAGTTTCAAAGTGCACGTGTAAATATGTAAGGGAATTGTTGCTTTTTATTCATTTGATCGTCTGGATTGTTGGTGTTAAGTAAATGGCTGCGGTTATGACAAGACAAAGACAAAATGGTAGAAAAATAACACAAAATAACACTTTTGTTTTCTAGTAACATCAATGTACTTCATTTAGAATAAAATCACTGTTCTTTTTAGCTCTAAAAACCCCAAATCCTGAATTACAAGTTGCACTGCAGAATATAACATGTACAAAAAACAATATCTATGGAAATTGTCTAGTCAGAGATCGAGTGAAAGACGTGAGAGAGTGAGGTTTATTTCCTTCATGTCGCTGGTGAGACCCACGACATCTGAATTTTAATGGAGCCGTTAAAAGAAAGTTATCGCAGTAATCACCTTGTTTTCTCTCATACTGTATTGCTTTACAACAGCGAAAGTAAACTTTTCAATGGTGTTGGTTTAAGATTTCAGACAGGCAGGGATGATAGCTTGGCATAGGGTAGGGTGACCAAACGTCCTCTTTTCTCCGGACTTGTCCTCTTTTTACACCTTGTCCGGAACGTCCGGACGGATTTTTGAAATTCAGGAAAATGTCCGGGTTTTACTCTTTTTCACAACGCGCGTTCAGAATCATTCCGTGTATATGTAAATTGACCGGCGCTTTGCACAGAGAACACAGGCACTACTTTTTTACGCAATGAAATTACCCAGATGCTGCCTTCCTTGTGTGGACGGGTCTGCGGCTGCGCACACACATAAACTCACGTGCAGGTCGGTACAAATGTAAAGTCTATTTTCGGGTGCTGGAGACTCTAAGTCTAAGCTCACATTATAAACATCTCATCTCATCTTTGTAAAACTCTTCTATTATTATTCTTCTTATCAAGAGATATTGTTGAAGCTGAATTTTCTAACAGAAGAGTTGTTCTAATTTTTTGTACATGTTTTTACAGATGTATTTTTATTGTATTGCCGGAGTTAATTTTGCAAAATTAAAGCATATTAAACTTCAATTATATGTATATATAAAGATATTATATTCAAGATTAAAAAGTAATATTTCAGACTTTTGAAAAAAAAAATTGTTGTGTGTGTGTGCGTGCGCGCATGTATTATTATTATTATTATTTTTTTTTTTTCAAAAGTCTAAAATGTTATTATTTTGTTACAGGTTTTCACAGATTTTTTATTATTGTATTAGAAGTTAATTACAGGAGTAACCCCATTGAACCATACAGTAAGAAAGCGTGTTCATCAACCTCAGAGAAGCCTGTCTGAATTTGTGTCCCGAGGCCGCGCCGATTGTCCTCTTTTTTGGAAATCAAAATTTGGTCACCCTAGCGTAGGGACAGGTTAAATATCTTTGTAGCCTAACTTAGCGTACATATCGCGGCAAATTAACATATAATAAAACGCTGAAAACTAACAGAACCAACACGAACAGAACAAAACAACATCAGCTTGTAACATAAACTCACAGGCGTATGCTCCTCAATGTCTTTGCTGAAACTGTCTTGATAGAGTTTCGCTGACTTTCAGGCGTGCAACTTTCTCCTGGCTGATACCAAACACCTGTGTGTCTCGTGCACAGACTCATTTAAAAGAACCAAAACAAAACAGGCACCTTGCGCCCTCTACAGGACAGCGTGACTAATTGTCCTTAAGGGTCAACACAATCTGTGACATCTGTTCCTGCACAGTCAGTGGTTTGGATCACTTGAGTCACTTTTTCTGTATTTTGTATTTTTATCTTTGATTTTTTTATTCATATTTTATCTTGCATATTTATCCTGTATTTCTGTATTTTTCTCCGTTATTGCATTTTTATCTCTGGATTTTTTTTCTGTTTTAGATCAGAGACCAGTAGACTATGGGTTGGAAGATATCATTGACGCTTACATCGGAGACTCAGTAGAGATCTCTTGCCTTTATAACTTCACAGAGAACCCTCAACAGTTAATGATATATTGGAGCGTGGTGAGTTTCTTCTCTTGCACCTTTGGAACACAGTGATTTATGGTGTATACCAAAACTACTTAGCATGAAAGTACAAGTCAGAAATGTGCAGATATTTTATAGCAATGCAAAGAAAGGCACAAATATATTACATTACTTACTTTTGTAACAAATTAAACGGTTTTAATCAGGTAACACCTAGAGATGATCGAGTATGGATTTCCTACGGTAACGCTACTGTAAAGCACATTTTCCCAAACACAAGCTACACGCATCGTGTCAGAACTCGTTCGTACGAAGGAGGAGAGACACTGACCATTCGTGATGTCCAGCTTTTGGACGAGGGAAAATTTCATTGCAACATCATGGGGAATCAAACAGAACAAGGAGAGGACAAGACGTATCTAAAGATTCATAGTAAGTTGCTTGTTTGTTTCAGTTACGGCCATATGTTTTTTGATAATACAGTAATATTAAATGTAACATTCATAATATTAAATTAAAGAACTTCAGTCTACATTATTTACAGTAAAGTGGGTATAAACCCCAACAATGACTTATTTATATGCATTAGTCAGTTAGACTCTAACATGAAAACTAAGTATTTTCCTCTCTCTAGGTATATATTTAATTATGATCATAGCAGTGGTGACTTTAAGTGTATTGCTTCTGGCTATTCTTGTCTTCATCCTGTCTGAGATGGGAATGATTCCCTGGTGCTGTGGGCGCTCCGGGAGACTTGATGTGTGAGTATTATTTCCAGGGATTGTCCAGTCTTACAAACCATACTTTTGGTACTATAAACATGTTTCAAATTGGATGCATAATAAAGTATTTTGGCATTTCGAAATATAAGTGTTGCGATACAAATTTACATCAAGTACCATGTATGTGAAAACATTTATTTTAAGTCAGATTTGTGAGCGGTCATCCGAACAGATTGTTTCAACTGAAGAGGCGCTTCATCAAAAATCACAATATCTCATCATTACACCGAAGAAATGTCTGCTACGTCCACTTGATTGTTATGTGGAGTACCGAAGGGCCAATGAGAAGACTCAAATCAAACTTGCATATGGTGACTGTTTTATTGATATAAGCTGTTAAACGGACACACAGAAAATACTTTATGTATTTAACACAAGAGTTATCGCAAAAGAGTTATTTACGGTGTAGTGTCTTTTTAAGATGTCTACCCATATCTGCAATGAGTAGTTAATGATTGCGTTAGATGAACGTTAAATGATCATCGGGTCCCTGAGAGTGGTACACAATACAGGCATTGTGGAAATCCTCTTGAGACATGTTTTCACCAATGGTGAACGTGGACTTCATCTGCAGATGGTATGGCAAGGTATGAAACGTTTTCATCAGGTAGATTTGCCCCTAGGAGTTACCCGACTACTTGTTCATGCTTGTGTTCAACACTTTGGACCATCTCTAGCCTCACCACCACAGACTATGCTGAAAGCAAAACCTTTTTGTCAGATTTCTTGGGCAAGACACTGAACCCCACATGCCCCCCTCGCGCCACGGCTTCGGCTGCCCGCTGCTCCGGGTTTGTGTGTGTTCACTTCACTGTGTGTATGTGCACTTTTATGTGATCAATTTAGTGCCAAAAAAAACCTCTAATCGAGCGAGCGCGACTCGAATTGAGTGAACGCAACCTGTGAATTGAGCTTGTGCGTCTAGAGGTGCGCTCAAATCAGCAGTCGCTCACGCTCTGTCCTTGTCTGCGCGACTACAAAGAATTTGACACATTGCTCTGATTGGTCAAAGCAAACCAATCGTGGAGCAGACCACCGCCATTGTCCCGCCCACCTTGAAAGGTCTTAAAATTAAAATCGGCTAAACAGAGATGGGAATTAACATTAGTCGCGGCGACTAGTCATAAAACATTTCTGACGAGTCTCAACAAACCTACTTAGACTAGACACATTGATCGATAGACTCACATTGAAAAATATTTAAAGACATCTCAAATTACTTTAGAGATATCTACGATTACATATAGAGATGTCAAATCAAATCACTTTATTATGACATCACTGTGTGAGCCGTGGAGAGTGATAAGCTTGATGCAAAATTGCACAAGTAGTGCTGTGGGTGCTTATACTAGCGTACTGTAAATGTACACCTACTCCTTTTAATCTTCAAATATATTGTTACTAGTGCTAATACATTTGTACTAGTAGTAAAATAATCAAAGATATCTATAAATATTTATGACTAGTCATAATGTAGTTGAAGATATATCCGAATTAATTTAATTAAAGATATCTTAAGATATCTAAAACCCATTTTGACAAGTCAATAAAATTTTAAGATATGTTTAGTTTGATTTATAACTATAGTCGATTTATATTCAAAGATATCTTCAAATGATATACTTGCATCTGTGAATGCTGTTCATTGTCTCCAATTTTATAGATATCTGCAAATGTAGTTGTGACTAATCAGACCTCGTTTACAGATACAGTAATCCCTCGTTTATCGTGGTAGATACATTCCAAGCCCGATCGCGATAGGTGGATTTAGAAAATGTACATATTTATTTTACACTTTTAAAACACTTTCTTCAAGTAGTATTATTTATTAAAGTAATGTTAACAAACATCTCCCCGCGGAGATATCCATTTTCAAAGGGTGTGAACAGGAGGATCGGGCGGGAGCGTGCGCGCAGACAAGGGGGCCTTTTCCACAGCTGGCGGCCTGGTAGTGGTCGCGGGGAGACGTCCAACGGCGGCGGTCCGTCTCGAGCCACTGCGAGCATCCTCCGCCGAGATACGGTCAGGGAAAAATGAATCCGCAAATATATGTAATAAAAAAAAAAAGTCGAACCGCGAAGTAGCGGGGGACTACTGTATATGCAATTGGTATTCTGACTAGGAGAAATACATTTTAAGATATCTTCGAATACTATTTAAAATAATAACGCGCCTTGACTATTGCTTGGAAAAAGTAATACGTATGTGTTACTTTAATCTTTCAGGACCTATCATGGTGGGCGGGACAATGGCAGTGGTGTGCTCCACGATTGGTTCGCTTTGACCAATCAGAGCAAGATGTCAAATTCTTGCCATAAAGATTTGTAGTCGCGCAGACGAGAACAGAGCGTGAGCGACTGTCAATTTGAGCGCACCTCTAGACGCACAAGCTCAATTCAAGCTGCGCTCGCTCAAGTCGAGTTCCACTCGTTCAATTCAAGGTTTCTCGCTCACAAATCTTTTTGGCACTACATTGATCCCATACACTTTCACCAATTCAGTATAGTTACTAGTGGCCATATTACCTCACTTCACTTTCACTTTTACCTTGATACAGTTAACCAGAGTTAAAGGTTTCTATTTCTAACGACAACATCAGGGGAGTGATCTCTTGATACATCAGATGATTCAGTGGACACCGTCTGTCCTAAACCAGGAAAGAGAAGAGGGAAGTCATCACTCATCAGAAAACAAGAAAATCGTCTTTTTATAGCAGTCAGAGCGACATCATCTCCATCCCAAAGGCACCGACCATCTTCTGGGCCAAAATGTAGATCACTCAGGACCTGGAAGGTCACCGCACGAAAATACATTCAGTCAGTTTGAGTCTTTTCACTGGCCTGGTGTTGGACGTAACGTTTCACTGGTGCAGTGCTCGACGTTCTTACCTCGGGGAACTGAGGTTAAACAAGACCAAGTTGAGCAATCAAGATATATTCACTTTTTTTATGACCGGACAAAAAGTGTGTCATGTTGTCATACAAATTAAGGTTAAAATGTATAGTTTAATTTTATAATAATATTGTACAGATGTTGTTTCATTTCGTAAAGCATATTGAAAGTGAATTTACTTTTATTTGCAATTAGAAGCCTGATTTTCCTTGAAAAAACCCATTATGATGTTTTGCCGTAGTGTCCATGTAGTAAAAGAGGTGCAAGAGTGTTAATATCTACAGTATTCATATTCACAGAATGAAGGAGACGGATGACCTGGATGACATTGGTTTAGATGTGACGGCAGAACAGTCAGAAGAGTTTGTGATATTAAACGATGTCAATATGGAGATGAGACCTTCCACTGAGCAGGTATCAGCGTGACATTAACATTTCTGACGCCACTAGTGATAAACTACCGTTTGCTGACATTATGTGCTTTTCTTTTTGAGGAGGAGGAAACATTACGTTACTAAACGTGTGAGTGAGACCTGGGACTGAGAAGTGTGCAAATCAATGTAAATGTACATCTTCATGTATCTGCATTAGACTAAAATGTTCCGTTCATTTTCATGTTTCTAAATTGATAGAAGTGTGATATACTGTTTGATGTGATTTGGATGTGATCAGTACTCAATTAGAAATGTCAATTTTATGTTCAATTTGATCGTACACATATCTGTTATTATTTTGCTTTGTTTTTCACAGTTACAACTGTTTCAAAGCGCATGTGTGAAAATGTAAAAAAGATTGATGCATTTTATTCCTTTGTTTGTGTTAAGATACTGGCTATGACTATGAAGCACAGACCTACCACAGTGTACAAAGTCAATTTAGGCGTGCAACTTCAACTCGGCAAAAATAGCTTTTGTGTCTATTGTACCTGTACAGACTTTGACCTTAAGTCAATATTCGGTCATAAATAGCTGAGGCATTGATAATAATGGTTGTGTTGTAGTGATATACGTAGTTATTGTCATGATCTACGTTGGCGGTGACTCACGCCAGTGGAGATAATTTCATTTTGAACATTTTCTGAGCTGTTATTTTGAATTACACCCTGAACTTCAGTCACTTTCTATTTTGGTTTCTTTTGTTAGTCATCTGTTTCAGCTGTTTTGGTTTGTTCTGGATTGATTGTTTGATTATTGCATGATTGCTGTTAATATCTGTCACCTGTTCTCTGGTTTGTTTGCTCTGATTGTCTCATTATTTAAGCCCTGTGTTTTCTGTGTTCGTTGTTAGTGCGTCACATTATCAGAGGTGTCAAGTCACGAAGTAATACTACTTCTTTACCTTAATAAAGTAGAAATTTGGCTTACTTTTACTTTTCTAGAGTATTTTTTTTTTTTTTAACTTTCTACTTGCTTTTTAAGCAAATATCTGTACTTCCTATTAGTTACTTCTTCAAAAACGGCCGCGTTACTGCGTTTTCATTCCAATTAGTTTTCTTTTTGTATTGAGTCGATCTAAAAAAACATCCAGACACATCGCACCATCCGTCTATAGTAAATGATTGTGGTTGGATGAGACATATAAACACGTATCATTCCGACACTCTTATTGGTTTGTGCGCGGGCCACCACACTTTGTTGGTGACAGAATGATGGAGAGGAGAGGAGCGGCGGCTTTATGGATTCGATTAGTGTCAATACGATTAGAGCAAAAACTGCGCCGCGGCCACGCACACACTGTTAAAACAGATGCGGCTCAGCAGCAGTAATGCACGAAGAATGCAGGTGAAACAGCAAACAAATGTTCAACATATCGTCCAAATAGAGACAAGTGTGAGGAGCAGTGACCGTGTGTAAAGCTCAAGTTCTGAGCATTTGTAAGGCGCTTTTCAGTTTTAACTGTCTCAAAGCGAACAAAAGCTCCACACGTCTCAGTGTGTACAGTGAACACTGCAAAACATTTCAGTTAGCATCTTATTATGAGACTTTGAGAGATATTATTTATCTTATACTAGATATAAAGTAGATAATGTAATGTTGAAGCTAGATTTTCGAACATAAGAGTTCATATTTAGGTCATTATTTCATAAATAATAAAAAAAAATCTGTTTTGTTACAAGTTTTTACAGATTTATCAACCTCTGAGAAGCCAGTGTGATTTAGTGTCTCGAGGCCACGCAGATTGCTTTGTAATGAAATGCATTAATTTTCAATGTAACTACAACAATTTAATGGAACAATAGTTCTATACAGTAACCCTTCGTTTATTGCGGTAGATACGTTCAAAGCCCGACTGCGATAGGTGAAAATCTGCGAAGTGGAGGCACAACAATTACGTATTTATTTAACACTTATTCAGACTTTTAAAATTACTTTTTTACTTTAATACTAGTAGTCTTTATTAAAGTAATGTTAACAAACATCTCCCCGCCGCACACGTCGTCCCCGCGGAGATATTAATTTTCAAAGTGTTTGAATGGGGGAATATGAGGCGCGAGCGCAAGTTTCCCGCCGCTGGGGCTCGTGCGGTGGTCGTGGTGGGACGTCCTGCATAGCGATTCGCAAGTCCGTCTCGAGCCACTGCGAGCGTCCTCCGCCGAGATACGGTCGGGAAAAAATGAATTCGTGAATATACGTAATAAAGAAAAAAAACCCCGCGAAACAGTGAATCCACGATAGTCGAACCGCGAAGTAGCAAGTTTATACTTAAAAGTAGTTTTATCAGTATTAGTAACGCTACTTTTACTTTAGTAAAATACTCTAGTATTTATACTTCTAACGAAGTAACGAAAGTGACTACTTTTGGCAGCACTGCACATTATGTCATGTTCTGTTGTGCTCTGTGTCTGATATCCTTGATAAGTATCGCCACCACATACACCTTCATAGTCGCCGAGTGCTGTCCGCCTTCAGACCGGCGCTGTGCTTCTGCAGCAAACATCTCGACGTCCCTTGCTCAGCGCTCTTGCCGAGCGACAAATGCCGGGGAAACTCGTGATCCAGCTTGTGTCCCGAGCCACAAGTGTGATGCCGTCACGCCGAGCTGTGGAGTAAGCCGGGTTGGGCCGCGACTTTGATGACTGCCCAAGGTCCCCGGAGCCGCGAAACGCGATGTCTTTCCTGACGACTGCACGGGAGGAGCGCTTCCTTCGCTGAAGAGGCAAGGTGAAATAAATCATTGGCTCCGCCTTCGAGCGCGGGATCTGTCGCATTAGCCGCAGTTGTCACTGCGTTGTTCTATTTAATAATATCAGCATTTGTAAGGTGCTTTTCACAGTTTTAACTGTCTCAAAGCGCACGTGTGAATATGTAAGAATTGTTTCTTTTTATTCATTTGATCGTCTGGTTATTGGTGTTTAAGTAAATAGCTATGATTATCATGTGACTATGACAAGACAAAGAGCAGTGAGCAGCACATACGTGACAGTGGCCAGGTAATAAACCTCTCTAACGAGGAACAAACCCTGTGGAGAACCCGCTCACTGGTGCCAGTCTCCTCTGGCATTTGCTTCAACTTCTGTCAAAAAACGTTGTTCCTCATGTGAAATAAAGAGACCAACTTCAAAGGAAACGTTTCTTGTTTGCAAAATTGAAAATTATTTCTGACACAACTTGTTCAGAGCTGGATAGGATTCTGGTTTTTGCCATGTTTCATTAGCCCCTTTCACACAGCAATGGCGGTAAAATGCAGGAAAAGTACCAGAATGACTTTACTGGTGAAGACTGTTCACACCAGCGCTGCCATTCCAGCATTTTAACGGAAAAGAACCTTTCACACAGCGGTTTCAAAATCCCAGTATTTTCTGTGACATCATCAACTGGCGACACTTTAAACAGCTGCGCCTTTGTAAACATGAATAACGGCGGTAATTGTTTCACAAGGCATCACTAACTGTTCCTTTGATGTGGTGATCAACGTCTTCATCCGCCAGAATTCAGAAAACAATTCTTCTCAGACGAGCACTGGACACTAAAGTGAGCAGGAATACTCTGATGCCGTTTAAAAGCAATAAGATGTTCACTGTTCAGGTGAAGAAGCAGCTAACAGCCCACGCCAGCGTCCTCTCCAACTCGGAACTTTCCTCTCCAACCCGGAACTTTCCTTTCCAACTCGGAACTTTCCTCTCCAACCCGGAACTTTCCTTTCCAACCCGGAACTGGTGCCGTATAAGCGACGCTGCAGCTGGTTAACATCTTGGTCCCGCCCCCTTGCTATCAATGAGATGAGTTGTGGGAGGAACGTTGGGTTGACGTGATTAATTAAGTATAAACTATGTGGGCGAGGGGGGTGTTTGTAATTTTTCTTCTAACCTGCATGTAAACAAACTAATTTCCCAAAGTATCCAAATTCAAATTCCAGAAACAGAATGTAGCACACTGGAGTTTTATTTCAATGTTTTCTGTTTTAAAGCCAAATCTAATTATATATGTAAAAAAGTACAGAAATAGAAATTCACAAACATCAAATCACAATACATTAACTATGATATAAAGATAAGAGAAGATTCTCATATGATCCTTATTAACATGCCACAATAGCGCAACAAAATTAAGGTGCAAAAATACAAAGAATAATAAAGATAAACGCATGCAGTGCAGTACAAAGTGAAAGAGATATTAAAAATGCAGTGTAAATACAAATCACAAGCAATATAAACTGAAATCAGAACACAGTTTGGAGATACGGTTCACTACATCTAGAGATTATATTTTTACAAAAACCACTAAAAATCAGATGTGGTGTGAGCTGAACTCCATTTCAGCGGCTGGTGATGCTGGTGGCGTTTCCTTCACTGTAAAGCACAGATTAATGTCAGCACTCAGTAGTTGATTTCTATTACATCAGAAATGCATTAACTCTCTTACCAGCTCAGCGGAAGTTTCCGGCTCCATCACAGGCTCTTCTGGCTGTATCTCCTTCATCTCGATCTCCTCCTGGTTTAAATTCTCCCTCTTTCTGTGGATATTAATGCAGTAGATATTAACACACAAATAGTCATGCACCTCTTTTACTTTTACTGAGTCTGTTACTTTACTGAGTCTTTACTGAGTTACTATTTTACACAGATAAGATGTTTGTGGTTTGTTTGATTTTACAACCATTTTTACAAGACCATAACTACAAGTCTTCCTTCACTAGTCTTACTCACTAGAGTATTACTGACCTGCGTGGTGTTGCTGAGCGGCAGCAAGCCGAGTGGAGGACAACGCAGAGGATGTTCAACAGCACGACGACCACAATGATGAGAATCAGCTCGACGTAGTCATCTGAAGAAAGACAGAAGCAACAAATAAAAACATCAAAATATCAGTAAGACATTTCTTATCATTTATACAGTCTACACTGATTTATTACATATTTAAAAAGTACAGATTAAATATTTTAAAGATCTGCTGTATGACAAAGCCATCTTAACTTGCCAAACAAGAATAAAATGAAGCACATTTTTCATTAAAACTGACATTTTGATACGATGAATATAATAATGACTATAATAACTATAATGACTAAATGTGTGTAGCACGTCACACAACTTAATGATGCAAGTCAGTGGTTCACAAACTTTTTTGGTCACGCCCCCCTTTAAACCTGTAGAAAAGTCTCTCGCCCCAAAGCTAATCAAGCTCAAATATTGTTCCTCAATCCTGTCAGAACTTAACACAACGTCCTGTGTGACAACCATGTGGACCATCTTGAACATCATCATTACACAAAAATCTAATGTTTAAGTTTAATACATTTCTTAACAATTACTTTTAATAAAAAACGTTTCTTACTAGGCACAATGATGGGGAGAAACACATCGTAAACCTTCAGGAGAGTTTTGTTCTGTCCATTTCCTCCTGAAAACCCAGTGACTTTGCAGGTAAACTCTCGCTCATCAGAAAGCCGAACTTGGTGAAGGGTCAGCGTCACTCCACCGTCGTGAGCCTTGACACTGATTCGCTCGCTGTAGCTCGTGTTATTCTCGAACTTCTGTGTGTCCGGATCAATGGAGACAATCCTGTCTTTACCCTGAGAATCATTCCCATCGTTTTAGGTCCAATATGCGACAAAGGCAAAAGTCCAATGTACTTTTAAACACCATTAAGCGAGAATGAAAGCGTGTCTGAAAGATCAACAGGGAAGAGACTCACGTCAAAACACTCCAACTTCCAATATTCAGGCTGCTTTGTGAAGTTAAAGAGACAGGGAATCTCTGCAGACTCTCCCATGTAGACGGCAACGATGTTCTTCATTCTCACAGTTATCGGTGCCTGGGCTGAAAAAACTAAAAAAGATTTTTACGTCGGTAACACCGATACATTAAAAACAAGCTGTCTAATTGAAATGCAGTCACTCTTTCTCCTCTTCGACTCAACAGACTTTTACAATGATGATCGTGTTTTATAGAGTGGCTAAAACATTTGTATTTGTGTGCAGTGACAACCACCCAAACATGGAACCGGTTCTCTCCACCACCAGTGCTCTCTGACGACCCCGTGCCCCCCCGCCCCGCCCCCTCACAGGAGAGCTACGAGCTAACAGAACCACTCGAACTAGCCATGACGTCGAGTAGTGCCCAACCAGAAGTAGGAAAGGAGCATCTTCATAAAATGAGTGGCGGATGATTTATATGGACAAAACGAGTACAATCTGACACATGGGACGCTTCTATATTTCAAGGGACGGGTGGCGACCCCAGACACGACCCAAACTACTGGATTCCCAACACCGTCTTCAAGTGTGATCTTTCCTCAGTCCTAACACCCGTGTTTCCAA
>QKNR01019262.1:0-11909 GCA_028031935.1 Paedocypris micromegethes | reverse complement strand
TTTTTTGACTTACTGGATAAAGCTGTGTTTGTTGCACCTAAGCTAACTGTTTAACTGTGTCTGATCTGAATAATGCCACTAACTGATGAAGACCTGGATGGCAACAGTTTCTGAGATCTGCGGTTATCATCCAAATACAAAATATAGGTTTATGATGGGTCATCTTGAAGCTCGAAGAATGTTAATTCAAAGTACGCTTTTATTGCTTTGAATAGCAGAATATAGTCGTTGCACATATACAACAGTCTATCTGTATTTGTACAAACTTGTATTTCTGCATGTTTTTTTTTTATTGTAGAAAGACGGGTTCAAGAGTCCATGAAGCGTGTAGACCCACAAGGATTATATGTGTAGCGTACTGTACAGCTCCGTACTGTGAGATATTCAGTTCAGCTCAAACAGCTTATGGCACATGATGATAACCACACCCAGCTAAGTCAGGCAAGCTGTGCTTAAGGGAACTGTGGTTTCATTCAGAATTTATCAAAATATTTAATGTACTTAAATTCAAAAGAAACAAACCTGCAGAAAACACAAGTTTTTGTACTGCTTTACAGAGGGGTATTTTGTTCCATGGCAGTATAGATGGTTTGAGTCGTCTTATTGTGTACTTTCTGGAGCCACTAATTAACCGTCCATACAAACACAAGTACTAAAAGCTGTCCATTCTTTTGGACTACCATGTCTTGGTCGGTCGGACAAAAGAGGGGAGAAGATTGAAGTGCACACATAGGTGATGCACAGTTGAACCAACCGCAATTCTCACAATACGGAGGATGAACGCATCTCAAAAGGAATCATTCATATGTTGAAAAATTCACACATATTTTGTCATTTCACTGCTTAATACATGCTTTTTTCAGACAAGGACATGCTAACTGTCTCTTAAAACTAGCAAAATGCTCCCTACAACACGATCTACTCTTCATCCATCTCATTTCCATCACCATACGCCACACACACAGGCTTTAATCATCATAATCATTACAATATTAAATGTTAGTGTTGGGTTCTCCGGTTTTCCTTAACGATGGACCTTATTCATCACAGAAAACAAGTTGCAGTTTGTTGAAAGTTCATATACCTTTATTTTGGTTACAGGAGTAAATCGGTGAAGTTGGTGAAGCGGCGAATCTTATGCGTGTAGCTTCTCAAGAGCAAATCTGTCTTCCTTCTCTGTTCTCGTTCTAAACTGTTCTGCCCAGCTTGCATTCTTTCCTTCAGTCCTATCCAGGTGGTTATTGGCTGTTTAGGCCAAAGATATTTATCTCTTGAGCGCGAGCCTCAGCCACACCAGATCCGCCTGGTACGATGTCCCGACCTCTCACCTCTTCTACATGACTCACCCACTCCCTTCCTTTCTCTTCCTGAGAAACATTCTATTCCTAAAGCAAGCATAAACATCATAGTAAAACAGTAAATATGAGCATGCATACGTATTTACCTAACGTTTCTTTCAAATGATAATATAGTAAAAGCAAAACACTCTAACATTCCCTCCGCTTATCATTTGAAAGTCCAAAGAATAACCCAAAAAGGCAACACATGAAATTTCTCTTTTGAGACTTTAAACATGCATATCATCACATTCTTCAGACCAATTCATCCTCATCTAACTCATCCTCTCTAGCACGGTAACGGTCTTGCATAACAAAAGCATGAACAATGTAGAATGGTCAGTGAGTCCAATGATGGTGCAGGTTCCTTTCCAATCTGTGGGCAGATGAGAGTAGGCTCGATGTCCTCACAGCCACCAGACATCATCAACTGGAGCGGTGTTGGTTCTTTCGTTGGCAGGTACTGACCAGTCGCACAGCAGGGCATAATGGTGGCAACGTTTCCCAGATCGTTTTCCTTTTCATCATCACTGGAGACACATCTCTGCCATCCAGTCTGTCCATCAGGGCACTTGGTTTCCCATCTTGGAGGGATTGATGGTGACACGTTGCTTAACAGCAAGTTGGCAGGCTCTGGTGAGTGCAATGAGTTCTGCGGCCTGAGCAGACATGTGTTGAGGAGCTGTGAACTCTCAATGACCTGTGTAGCATCCACAACGGCGTAGCCGGATTGGTTCTTCCCATACTCATTCTTTGAACAGGAACCGTCCACAAACCAGACTAATCCATTAAGCAGCGGGGTGTCGGCGAGGTCAGGACGAGGTTTAGCTGTTTGTTCAACGAGGTCTTTGCACTCATGATGCTCACCGTCGGCTGGAGTGGGCAACAAAGTCGCTGGGTTGAGTTTAGAGCAGCGAACGATGGAAATGTGTGGTTGTGCCAGCAGTGTGGAGATGATAGCCAAATGTCTTGCAGGAGATAAGAACGACATTTTAGTTTCTGTGAGCAGCACATCAACTGCGTGTGTGACATGGAGCACAGTGGTGTGAAACAGAACCACTTCCGCTGTAGCTTGTACTGCGAGTGCAGCTGCACAACGGCTCTCACACAGTCTGGCAGAGAGACAGCAACAGAATCCAGCCTCTTTGAGTAAAATCCTAATGGCAGAAATTTGTCTCCTGACTTCTGAGTCAAAACTGCGGTCATGAAGGGACCTTTGCAGTCGGCCATTAAATGAAAAGTCTTTGAATAGTCTGGAAGTTTCAGAACCGTTGAAATGAGCAGAGCGGTTTTCAATGCACAAAATGCATCCATGGCTGACTGAGTCCAATCTAGAGCATCTCTCATTGCCAAGGGCGTGGAATATGTGATGTCTAACAGTGGTTGCGAAATCGAAGCGTAATCAGGAATCCAGGAGCGGCAGTAGTTCATCATGCCGAGAAACTGGAGCATTTGCTGTTTAGTGATTGGCTTGGGTGCATCTTGAATTGCAGACTTCCTGTCGTGAGTGACAGCTCTGCCCTGTGTGTGTGAGTTCATGTCCAAGGAAAACAACACATTGTTTCGCCAGCTGAAGTTTCTTCTTCTGTGAGCCTTCTTTTTCCTGTCGCTGAGAGATGTTTTGAAAGGGCGAGTCCGCTGACATTGGGGGTGATGACAAACAGGTGTAGCTGTGGTCATGAGCCCCACACCGTTGGTCCGGTTGACCAAAACGAACTTGGAATGGAAGCAAGGCGAGGGTCTTCATCTTGCAGTAGCAGTCACGGGAATGTCGGCGTTAGCCAGTGTGTGGCGTACAGACATCTGACTTTCAAACTTGAGTCTGCGTCGAGTTAATCCAGCTTCTGGATCATGTTCTACGTCTGGATAATCGGGGTCAACGACAGGGAAAACAGCCGTTAACGAGCGGCGCACCATGCTCTCCAGATCTTCCCAGCGGTCTTCTGATGTCTTCGCTAGAGAGATGTGGGGGGTGCGTGATGGCGGTGTTAGCAACGCTTTCACTGACATGGTGAGGTCAACTTGTACTGCTGCTCTGCCGCTTGCATCAGTGATGAGATAATTCAAAACACAGGTTGTGTGCCGGCTCCATGAACGGCGGCAGAGAACGTGAGGTCATCATCTGTGTGTGAATCATAGCGCAGGGTGACATTCAGGTCAGATGCAGACATTCTTTCGGTGTTTGCCGTTGATGGAACGGTGGATAGTAGCATTTGAGCAGTTTCTTGAGGGTCGTTGGGGTTAAATTCCAGGGCCCAGTACTGGCCTCCTTGCTTCACGCTCTGGCTTTCGAGAAGCATGGTTTCTTCCATGGGGATGACGAGGATTCCCGCGGAAGTCGGCACCAGGGAGAGACTAAGTGCCATCATTAGATCTCGGCCGATAAGGCTTACAGGGCATGCTTCACTGACAATCAGACGGATCAAAGCTGTGTTGCCTGTAGTAGGATCTTTTACTCCCGTGGGAATTGTGATTTGATCTTTAGTCACCAGTCCGTTGGCCGATTTGACATAGGTGAAATCATTTGAAAGATGTATTCCTTTTGGAAGAAATTCAGAACAGACCTTGAGGCGCCAGAGTCACACAGCATGCGGACAAGTTCTTTTCCAATTATTAATTCCCACCAGGGTTCTTGTTGATGTGAGCGACGAGCAAGGAAAATTTCAGAGAGGTCTAAAATATCAGCAGGTGGTTCTTGCTCATCTCGTTGCTTTCGGCCTAGTCATTGTGTGAAGCGTGGATCCCTAGGGTAGGTTCCCCGCTGCTGGTCTTGGGGTGGGCCTCCCCTCTGGAAACGCTGATCTTGTGGGCGGCGGGGTCGGCGGCAGTGTCGAGAGAGGTGGCCTTGTCTGCCGCAGTTGTAACAGACTCGTGTCTCTCGCTGCTGTGGTGAGCGAAAATCTCGTTGAGGGCCTTGCTGCTGCGGCTCCATGACATATATCTGCGTGGGTGTTTTCTTCTGCATCTGGCGTTGAGCGTGTGCTGCATACTCCATCACTTCAGTCACCCCCTTGCTCTGCCACCCAATCAGGTGTTTTTGGACGAATGTTGCGATGCTCGGGGTAAATCCATTCAGCAGGGCTTGTTTGAGATGTTGCTGGAAAGGGCCTTTCTCGTCAGTATCTGGTGGAATGCCGCTATTGGCTTCAAAAATGGGTCGCAGACGGTCTTTGTATTCCCACACATCTTCACCTTCTTTCTGCTTGCATGCTGAAATTCGCGCAAAATCGGATGTCCCCAGCAGATGTTTCCTGATACGGTCCAGGAGCTGAGTGACTTGTGTTCCTAGCTCAGCAGACTGTCGCTCGAGGGGTACTGGTGCCGTTCCATCAGCTGGAGCGATCATTCCGGTGAACTCATCCACTACTTTCTGCCACTGATGTCCCATGGCTTGACGACACAACTGAACAGTCTCAGGTCCGTCCAGTCGGTATGAGTTGATGAGATCCTGCAGGTTGTCAACCCACTGGTGAGTGTTGGACCTGGGGCCGAGCCCGGTGATTTGAGCCGCGCGCTCTTCTGCAGTCCAAGCGCGGTAAGCGAGGATGAATCGTGGCTCATGGTTCCCTGCTCCATAGTTTGGATTAGCGACTTCGATGGCTGGAAAAGTTTCTGCTTCGGTCGGAAATGCGGGATATAATCCTTTGTATGGTGGTGGTGGGGCCGACGCGTAGAGAGTGGGGCACCCGCCAGCTTCGCCCTCAGTGTTACCTTTCTTCACCGGCTCTTTTTTCTTCAACGCTTGGCTCAGCGTGCCCTCGGTTTGGCTGCGGGTGACCATGCCAGGTGTCGATGTCTTTTCCAGCTTCGCGCTTTTCTCGTCAGTTGCACCGCTCGGGGATCCAGCAGCAGCCGCGGCTTTTCTCTCATTCTTCTTCTGGCTCTTTCAGACAGCCTAGGAGACGGCTTCGCACGGAATGTGTTGCAACGTCCGTGGGGTCCTCGTCTTTTACAGAGGCCAAAAGGACTTGCTGTGCTTCTCGTACGTTCTTTCGTGCATCTTTGGTGCTTTGGCGAGCCTTGGCTTGTTCAAACCACAGTTTCGCAGCTTCTACTTCAGTCTGTTTCTTGGCTCTGCTGTTGGAGGATTTCAGTTTATCTCTTTGTTCGGTCAGCCGCTTCACCAACTCCTCGCATGACTCCTGTCGTAAACGCCCGTCGAATCCACATTTGTTGACCCAATCGGCAATAAATCTTGTACTTCCCGGTGCATACTTTTCCATGAACTTTGCATCGTTTCCAACAAACTTGCTGTGATCTGAACCCATAGTAGTCGTCCGTTCACTGTCTGTTTCACCAGTGATTTGTTGCACCGTCTGTTTCACCGGTGTGTTGTTTGTCGTCGCCCCCCGTCTGTTTCACCGGTGGTGTGTAATCCGCTCACCGTCTGTTTCACCGGTGGTGTGTTCGAGCGAATCCCGCAGGAGTCCAGTGGCTCTGAGGGTGATCAATCCTCAGCCAGCACTTCGTCGGACCGAACGCTTCCCCCACACTGGGATTACAATCCGTGATGAAATTCCTGTCGTCTTTGAAGGGTCGTCCGCCGATCCTTGTCAAGAGTAAGGAACCATCCAATCGCTACCAAGTAATGTTGGGTTCTCCGGTTTTCCTTAACGATGGACCTTATTCATCACAGAAAACAAGTTGCAGTTTGTTGAAAGTTCATATACCTTTATTTTGGTTACAGGAGTAAATCGGTGAAGTTGGTGAAGCGGCGAATCTTATGCGTGTAGCTTCTCAAGAGCAAATCTGTCTTCCTTCTCTGTTCTCGTTCTAAACTGTTCTGCCCAGCTTGCATTCTTTCCTTCAGTCCTATCCAGGTGGTTTATTGGCTGTTTAGGCAAAGATATTTATCTCTTGAGCGCGAGCCTCAGCCACACCAGATCCGCCTGGTACGATGTCCCGACCTCTCACCTCTTCTACATGACTCACCCACTCCCTTCCTTTCTCTTCCTGAGAAACATTCTATTCCTAAAGCAAGCATTAAACATCATAGTAAAACAGTAAATATGAGCATGCATACGTATTTACCTAACGTTTCTTTCAAATGATAATATAGTAAAAGCAAAACACTCTAACAGTTAGTGATCACAAAGATCTGTGGAAACGTAACCTGCACCAGAACTGTGTTTGATTTTGTGTTTTTAGAGGATTGAGAGACTGTGGCGTAATGTCTTTGGAGGAGTATTGGATCTCTTTTACTCCAGTTTCTGCAGGATGGAAAATGAAGATCTACTCAACCCAGATGAGGAAATACATCTGTATGCGCTTCATTGTAGTTTTTTTTTTCCCCACACATCCAGATGCACCTCGATTTCTTTAAGACGAGTGGAACAACCACAAACTGCGGACTGAATACAATCAGTCACTTCTTCAGATTTGGAGCCTAAATGAGCATGAGGAGAACCCGTGCAGGTTTGTTTGACTTTATCTTGGTCTTATTTTTCTCATGGTACTAATTTACTACAACTAGTACTGCACATGAACCCCCCCACCACCACCACCCAATCTACTTAATTACTCAAAGGGGTTTAATGGTTTAATTCATGTTTTCCCCCTGTTACTATTCCCCTGTGGACCGTGACCTGGTCTCAACATAAATTTATTTTCAAAGGGATTATGATCTGTACAAACTAAAACAGGGAGAACAGATGAACCAACATAAACTTCAAAATTTCTCAAAACTAGAATTAGTGCCAAGGCCTCTTTCTCAATGGTTGAGTAGTTTACCAGGTGCTAATTGAAATTCCTAAATTTTCCGCGCTACAGGATACAGAGAGAGAGAACACCGTTTGACCGCTGCGGAAGACATCCTTTGACTTGTAATAATTCAGAAAGCCTCCAAAAAGATTAATTATCTAACCCTTCTTAATCAGCTGCAGAGGGATGGTTGTGTTAGCAAACACGATCATGTTTGCCTCATTTTCATTCTATCGGAAACATCCGATTTTAATTGTTGGAGTCCAAGTATCAATATTATCTTGTAGGATCACCCCAAAGGGAGAGCGTTAGACTGAAAATCTAAAGGTCCCTGGTTCAATCCCAGGTTTAGGCAGGAAGATTACAGCGCTCGTAGTAACTAACTATTCCACAGAAGTGCTATCAGAATATCTGCTCATACGTAGCTTCTACGACAGATGTTGGCCCTCAACGCATTAACACCCGTCGTTTTTGAAAAGAGTACTGTTTTTTACTGTCATTCTAATCGGCTTGGTTCTATGGTGTAATGGTTAGGACTCCAGCGATCTGAGTTCAACTATCAGTAGAACCTTCTGAAATTGCAATCAGACACGAAAACGGAATCTCGTGCCGGTCCAGAACATGCATCACAGTTTTTAGAGTATAAGTCTCAGTTGGACGCTTCAGCAAGCTTATAGTCGTTGCAGCTTTTTGGGAAAGGCTTTGAGCTCCACAGGTCATTGATTAATGGGGCTATCAGGAAAATGCTAGTTGGTGTCTTATAAAAGAGTCGTTTTACTTTCAAAATAACCACTTTGGGTTAGATTCAGATTGGGCTCGTGGTTATGGCGCTACTATGGTTGGTTGGAGTCACTGCACGGTTTTCCACTGTTTCGTGCCGAAATAGCTCAGTTGGGAGAGCGTTAGACTGAAGATCTAAAGTCCCTGGTTCGATCCCGGGTTTCGGCAGTAAGGTAGCGCTGCTTGTAATACTAAGAATGTCCCTTTTACCCTTTCCAGAAGAATGCTTTAAGAGGTACTTGTTGAAGCCCAATTCATCGGTAGTTGGCACTCGGCTTTAACCCCAGTGACTTTTGGTAGATAGGTAAAAGTTCTTGGGTAAGAGGCATCTTTCGGAGCAAAAAGCAGGACGTCCCGAGCCAGCCAGGAGTCGAACCTGGAATCTTCTGATCCGTAGTCAGACGCGTTATCCATTGCGCCACTGGCCCTGCAAATAGGTATTTGGGTTTCTCTTAGAACCCGAATTCGGGCGGGGCAATTTACAACTGTGGAAGATGCGAAAGAATGATAATAACGATATCCTGGTTTGAGCACACGAACGCGTGTGTCGTTTATTCACAACGTCCAACAGAACAGAATAAACTTCCGGCACGCGCGTTTTACGTCACTATGACGTCAGAACTTACTCCCAACGGGAGAACGAACAGAAATGCCTTTGGCATGTAACACAGTTATTACATTGGTGAATTATGTACAGTCACTACACACACAATCGATATAGGTATCGCTGTAAAGGTAAAGCTGTTACTCGAAAAGACAAGGCATTCAGCAACTGACATGTGGCTCGTTGGTCTAGGGATATGATTCTCGCTTTGGTCTGGGTTCTACTCCCGGACGAGCCCCTTGTCTTCTCATATGGTTGAAACCAAGAGAATTTCTACAATGTATTCTCTTGAATTACTTCACATTCGTTTATGTTGAATGCTCACTTTAAATAGTGTCATGCATATGTTGCCGAATAAAGTCATGAGGGAGTCTATATTCGAAAATAGATGCTGTCCCTGGTTTCGGCAGTAAGGTAGAGCTGCTTGTAATACCAAAGAATGTCCTTTTACCCTTTGCAGAAGAACTGCTTTAAGAGGTACTTGTTGAAACCCAATTAATCTGTAGTTGGCACTCGGGCTTTAACCCGGGTGACTTTTGGTCGATCCCAGTTTACACTTGAAATTGAAAAGAGACCCATTTTTTGTCTTTTTCAGCTACTAGTTTCTATTGTGTAATGGTTAGCACTCTGGACTCTGACTCCAGCAATCTGAGTTCAACTCTCAGTAGAACCTTTTAATGATACGTGGAAACACAAAAACGTAATCGAAATTTCTATGGATCCTCTGTATAAAGGGGTCATGATGGGTGAAGGGAGGGTCACCTCTACAACTTTGTATTTGCAATGTTGAGAGAGAGGTTTTTGGCTTTGCACCTAGAGGTCTGATGTCCTACCTCTTCTCTGTGCGCTGACTTGTCGTCTTTGTCGATCAGACCCACCACAGACGTGTCGTCAGCAAATTTGTTGATGGGATTTGGACTGTGCATCTCTGCACAGTCGTGAGTCGTCAGAGTGAACAGCAGCGGACTAAGTACACAGCCCTGTGTGCTTCTTGCTAGCTTCTTAATCAGCTGCAGAGGGATGGTTGTGTTAGCAAACACGATCATGTTTGCCTCATTTTCATTCTATCGGAAACATCCGATTTTAATTGTTGGAGTCCAAGTATCAATATTATCTTGTAGGATCATCCCAAAGGGAGAGCGTTAGACTGAAAATCTAAAGGTCCCTGGTTCAATCCCAGGTTTAGGCAGGAAGATTACAGCGCTCGTAGTAACTAACTATTCCACAGAAGTGCTATCAGAATATCTGCTCATACGTAGCTTCTATGACAGATGTTGGCCCTCAACGCATTAACACCCGTCGTTTTGAAACAATCACAGTTCGGTATCGAAATTGAAAAGAGTACTGTTTTTTACTGTCATTCTAATCGGCTTGGTTCTATGGTGTAATGGTTAGGACTCTGGACTTTGACTCCAGCGATCTGAGTTCGACTATCAGTAGAACCTTCTGAAATTGCAATCAGACACGAAAACGGAATCTCGTGCCGGTCCAGAACACGCATCACAGTTTTTAGAGTACAAGTCTCAGTGGACGCTTCAGCAAGCTTATAGTCGTTGCAGCTTTTTGGGAAAGGCTTTGAGCTCCACAGGTCATTGATTAATGGGGCTATCAGGAAAATGCTAGTTGGTGTCTTATAAAAGAGTCGTTTTACTTTCAAAATAACCACTTTGGGTTAGATTCAGATTGGCTCGTGGTTATGGCCCTACTATGGTTGGTTGGAGTCACTGCATGGTTTTTCCACTGTTTCGTGCCGAAATAGCTCAGTTGGGAGAGCGTTAGACTGAAGATCTAAAGGTCCCTGGTTCGATCCCGGGTTTCGGCAGTAGGTAGCGGCTGCTTGTAATACTAAAGAATGTACCCTTTACCCTTTCCAGAAGAATTGCTTTAAGAGGTACTTGTTGAAACCCAATTCATCGGTAGTTGGCACTCGGGGCTTTAACCCCAGTGACTTTTGGTAGATAGGTAAAAGTTCTTGGGTAAGAGGCATCTTTCGGAGCAAAAGCAGGACGTCCCGAGCCAGCCAGGAGTCGAACCTGGAATCTTCTGATCCGTAGTCAGACGCGTTATCCATTGCGCCACTGGCCCTGCAAATGTATTTGGGTTTCTCTTAGAACCCGAATATCGGGCGGGGCAATTTACAACTGTGGAAGATGCGAAAGAAATGATAATAACGATATCCTGGTTTGAGCACACGAACGCGTGTGTCGTTTATTCACAACTTCCAACAGAACTGAATAAACTTCCGGCACGCGCGTTTTACGTCACTATGACGTCAGAACTTAACTCCCAACGGAGAAACGAACAGAAATGCCTTTGGCAATGTAACACAGATTATTACATGGGTGAATTATGTACAGCACTACACAACAATCGATATAGGTATCGCTGTAAAGGTAAAGCTGTTACTCGAAAAGACAAGGCATTCAGCAACTGACATGTGGCTCGTGGTCAAGGGATATGATTCTCGCTTTGGGTCCTGGGTTCTACTCCCGGACGACCCCTTGTCTTCTCATATGGTTGAAACCAAGAGAATTTCTACAATGTATTCTCTTGAATTACTCTCACATTCGTTTATGTTGAATGCTCACTTTTAAATAGTGTCATGCATATGTTGCCGAATAAAGTCATGAGGGAGTCTATATCGAAAATAGATGCTGTCCCTGGTTTCGGCAGTAAGGTAGAGCTGCTTGTAATACCAAAGAATGTCCTTTTTACCCTTTGCAGAAGAACTGCTTAAGAGGTACTTGTTGAAACCCAATTAATCTGTAGTTGGCACTCGGGCTTTAACCCGGTGACTTTTGGTCGATCCCAGTTTACACTTGAAATTGAAAAGAGACCCATTTTTTGTCTTTTTCAGCTACTAGTTTCTATTGTGTAATGTTAGCACTCTGGACTCTGACTCCAGCAATCTGAGTTCAACTCTCAGTAGAACCTTTTAATGATACGTGGAAACACAAAAACGTAATCGAAATTTCTATGGATCCTGTTGTGAATAGCCCGAGCGGTCGTTGGCCAAGTGACGAAAAATCGTAAAATCCTTAACCCAGCTTCTTTTTAATTGCGCACCGGTGAAAAATACTCCAACAAAACAACAGAACGCCCAAAAAATCCCACAGCAAAAATAAAACAAAAACTGTACAATATATACACGCTGAGATCCACTTCTACTATTAGCTTTCTCCCAAACACACGGCATCACACCACTACCTTGCCCCCTTCCACTGTAGAGTGCCCGGGCCACCATTTTAACTCTGTAGCCCTGCCTACTGACACACCCACTTCCGGCCGACAGGTATTCTACCGTTTCTCTACGCATACACAGTCTGTTACAGACAAATTGAACAATAATACTTAATTGTCCAAAGTTTGTGTGAGGCAAAAGAAGGTTTATGTGCATTATGTTCATGTGTGTGCATACATGAGGGAACGAGACCAAGTTTTCTTAGGAGTGTCTCCACAGAACAAACCTAGCCACACAGAACAGAGGA
>QKNR01019256.1:28002-45915 GCA_028031935.1 Paedocypris micromegethes | reverse complement strand
TAATCTAGATCAAGACTTTTGATCTTTGCCCATCCCTAATATATATATATATATATTTTTTTTTATTTTTTTTTTTTTCATAAACCGCATTTGTGGATGTACATTTTGTGTATTGGTGTTAGTATCAGAATTCTCTCCTTTTTTTTCTTCATTTTTTTTTTCTGACCCCCCCCCCCCTTCTTTCTCTTTTTTTTTTCTTTCCCCCCTCAGGGCAGTCCCTTTTGCCCTGTCTTACTAACTGAAGTTTATCTATTAGTTTAGCAGGAGAACTTCTATTAGAAGTTCAAGCCCATTACGATTAAAGAATGATGCACCTGAATATAGCATTAAGTTTGATTAATTCAAAGAAAATCACATGTGCTGCTGGCGTCAGTCGTGTCGCTAGTTAAACACCTAGTATACGTACTGTCGAGTCCAATTCTTGTTTACCATCGCAGTCTGCACTGACTGACTCTCTCAGTTCGACTCACACAAGCTTTATTTATACTGGGTTCGCAACAACGAAGTTTCACATTACAGTTTTTTCCCTCAGGATATTCTCGTGACCTTTTGACCTGGAGAGTTGTCGTGAATCCCTAATCCAGGACGTTCTCGTGCCTGGTCCGTTTACCTTTAACTGGTCAAGTTTGGTATATGTGAGAGAAGGGTAAACAACCAACTTGTCCTAGCTTTTAGGCAGTTCTGAACTTTTGAACTCTACAGTTCCATGCTTAGGAAAGAATTCTGCAGAAAATTGACATTTAATATTGTGTATCACAATAACTCTAACATGTACATTTACTCCCCTAATTCGCGTTCATGTGGTTTCTAATTCACAAATAGCGTCCAGTAACTGTGGGGGAATTGCGGAGTCTATCATGTCTTTTTTCTTTGCTAACTGAGCTACAGTTTTAAACATAACGAGGATTATTTTGATTTGCAGAGATAAGTTTACTAAAATATGTAGATCTTGTGGATTTTAGGGCCCGTTTATATGCGATCCAGGCACTGCGAAAAACATCGAGTTTAGTTTTTCTCCATTTCCTTTCTAGCTTCCTACTCGAGGCTTTTGGGTCATTAGTGTACCATAAAACTTTGTTTTTTTGTGTTTATTTGTTTTTACCTAAGAGGGGCAATAGAGTCACGGGTACTTGACAAAGTTAGATTTAAGGCTGCAGTCAAATCCTCAAGCTCTTCTGTTCTTTCCGGGGTTGGAATGGTAAGATCAGGAAGACGTTTAATAAAGTTATCTTTAGTGCTGGAATTAATGAGTCTACAAGAGCGATATTGTGGTGAGATCACAGCTGGGATGTCTATATTTATTAAAGGGGAAACTAGAGAGTGATCAGAAATTCAGTCACTCATCAAAACAATATCTACATCATGAACGGTTGGATCGTGCCTCGTGTTCAGAAGAGAAATGAGGTGGGGGTTGATTCATTTAGGCTAGTGTAGGTGTCTGGCTTTAGCCATGTCTCTGTGAGCGCTAAAACGTCAGGCTTATTATCCAAAATCATTTAGTTTATGATAAGGGATTTTTGTGCCAAGGATCTGATGTTTAAGAGACCTAGCTTAAAATTTTTATTTGTAAAAGTCTTGCTCTGTTTAATATGATTAAGCGCCTTTTTTGTTTTATCCAATGATCGGTTTCTATGGCTAGGCCTCTGTTATTTTTAGCATTTTTATTATCAATGTTAGGGTTAGGAAGCCAATGTAGGGTGGCCAAGATGGGTGTAATTTGCTCCCTTTTGCGCTCCAACCAGAAGACGAGCTGCTGCATTTTTGATCAGCTGGAGACGAGCGAGTGAAGTCTGGCTGACACCGACGTATAAAGCATTACAGTAATCCAGCCGTGATGTGATGAAGGCATGAATTAGCATCTCAAAATGCTGCTGCGTCACAAAAGGCTTTACTTTCCCCAAGCGTCTGAGATGGTTAAAAACTCGACTTAACAACTGAGCTAATTTGGACAAGTTTTAAATTTTCTAATTTCGATTTTATAATTTGCTGTCCATCTTGAATCCCAGATTCGAGACAACCAGCTTCTCGAAGTGGGTCAAGGAACCCAAGTCTACTAGGGAGCCCATCCCAGAGCTATTTGTACCAAATACTACCACCTCCGTTTTTTTTTTTCCGAGTTAAAGTTTAAGGAAAAAAGTCTCCACCCCATTTAATCTCGCTCCTGTCTTGCCTTGGAGATATCAAGACTGGATGTCCTTCAGTTTTTTTAGAGGCATATAAATCTGACAGTTGACGTCATAGCAGTGAAAGGAGATGCTTTCTGAAGACTGAACCCAGTGGAAGATATAGTGAAAAAAGTAAAAGGTCCCAGAATTGACCCCTGGGGGACGCCATACAATGACGTGAATTCTTTCCTTGGCCAGTCTTCGAGACCCTTGCGACAGTTCATAGCCCAGGTAACGTACCGTGGAGAATCCGGCAGAATCGGAGCTTCGTCTTGGAAACCTTGAAGCAGTCGTCTCACTGCTGCTGCCCCCTGTGGGTGAACGCGAATAACGGCTGTGTCCGCACTCCAACAGGTTCACTAAAGGCAGAACAAAAATCACTAACAGAAATAGATATTGTAATGTGGAATTAACGTGACCACAGACTGAACATCAGCTTGGATGGAGTTTAGCAATTATTTGTGCAGCAGAGTTTTTAACTAGCTGGAGCTTGTGAAGAGATTTTTCTTGGGGAGACCAGCCAGGAATAGAATTACAATAGTCAAGCCGTGAGGTAACAAGACTATGAACCAGTTTGGATGCCGAATGAGGTGAGAGAGATGGACACAAACGGTTTATACTACAGAGGTGAAAATAGGCTGAACAGGTGACGTTATTGATGTGCGCCGCAAAGGAGAGTGTGCTATCAAGGATGACACCCAGACTTTTAACCTGTGGGGAAGGGGATATGGAAGAGGTGTCAATGGTAAGGATACAGCTGTTAGATTTGGATACCAATGATGTATTACCAATGAGTAGCAGTTCTGTTTTGTTGTCGTTGTTCAGTTTAAGGTAGTTACTAGACAGCCAAGATTTAGAATTGTAAGATTCTAAAACTGCGTCATAGAAGCAGAGTATGATGAAGTAGACCTGCTATTCCATCTCGTTTTGTAAAATGAACTTATAATCTGCACCTGGACAATGTCGAGTTGCATTTATTGCTATTCTACCGAACATTGATAATCCCATTCAATTTTGCTCTATTCTTCCCTCAGCCATTGTGTTTAGCTTCAGCGTTAACCATTTCAGATATATTTTTTATCACAGGAATTCTTTAACACATTTGACTGTGGGACAAGAGATGTAAAATTCATACGCACTTTCGTCATTCAACACCGATTTTCATATCCATAAGCCATATATTCAAAGTTCCACTCGGGATCTCCTTCCAAAAGGGCGATAATTCAAGTATTCATGGGCAAAAGTGCCCCCTCTTGGCCAAACAGGGAATTGACAGCGCTTCTGTCCAACTTGCCAAATTATCCTTCCAGATAACCCTAACCAGACTGACTTTTTATTCTTTATTTATTTATTTTGTTCTTTGAAACATGGAGGTGTTAGAAAATAAAACCTCATCAAGAGTTTAGCCAAAATGCAGTATGATTAAAGTACACGTTTTAAAATTCGATGCTGCCACTTTTACTCAAGTCTTTTTTTATAGTGGTAACTTTTTACTTGTATTGGAGTAACTTATACAGAAGAAGATATTGTGATATTAGTTGTGATGTCCATCACAACTGCTTAGTTGCAATTGAATCCAAACTCAGATAGTTAACAGTATTTCTAATTGTCATATTTTGATTAAGTTGTTAACAATAACCATCACCACAAATTAAAGCACTTACTTCTAACGTCAACCAGAGGCCTGAGCGCAACCTGTCTGAAGACTCGCCCGGGCCACGTCACAGCCCTGTGCAGAGTTACAAGGGTAAAGCCCGATAATATCGCCACAACCCTCCAAAATCAGCTGCAAAATTGGAAGATGCTCAGATCTTTCAAACTGTTGTTTAGCCAAGATTGGGTCTGTCCAATTATTTTACAGGACATTACTTTTTCCATGGAGTTCAGTCAGTCTTCAGAGAGGACCATTTTGAATGACTTTTATTTAATTTAATTGAATGATTTTATCCTTAGAAGGGGAAATTTCTAAAGGATTGTTAGCTCAGACCAACCGACAGTTTAATTCTACTTAAAACATTGTAAAATCTGATTTTGTGGTGATAATTTCCAAAACCAAGCGGCAAATTGAGATCTGCCATATATCACACGTATTATGCGTTAGACACCATTACTGTACATAACACATTTTTTAAAAAGTCTCGTTTATTTTAGTCTTTTACAATCTTTGGAAATACTTTTCAGTTTGTAAAAATGTATTAGTTTGCACTTGTATTTCAGCTGCAGAAATTGCTCCTTTCAGCCTAAATATTCTTCCTGTGCAGTTGTAAATTTTAATATTACTAATTAGTACTACTTGTTTTTTGTATCAATTCACAGTCATAATCAGTTGATAAAATTCAATTTAGTTTTCAACTGTAATGTGTTCTGTAATTTTATTCTGTAAAAAAAGCTTAAATTACAGAATCATGTCAGGAATCTTTCCTGTTCCTAGATGGGTGAAGCGGAGTATATTCCGGAAACAGACTCCCAAAACTAATCTCAGAATGAGAAAACATTCAAGAAAAAAACTACAACCACAGCGGGAAATAAAAAATCTGTTGTGACACCCGACCAAACTGACAGCGAACAGGCTTTGGAACATGGTACTTTGAAGTGAATGAGGATGTAATAACTCATGTTGTCCGCAAAGGAAAAAAAAAAAACATTTTATAATTTGGGCAGCATCTTTACACGAAACATGAATATATAAGTCCCTGCAAATTTTCCCCATGTTATTGACGCAGTAAAACAGTGTGGCAGGCTTGAATATGAAAACAAGCACATATAGAACGCCGTCTCTCGCATTAAAGCTAGGCCACAACCTCAATAAAATGGCAGGCGTAATCGAATGTGAAGCAATGATGTCAGGTGACCAAACTCTTCCAAACATTTGAAAAGACATTTGTGACACCAAATGGAGTGAGTGTGTGTCATCTCGAGCACTCGGAAACATGAGTGAAACCAAGTGGAACACTCCTCAACTCTTTGCGGAGGACGTCAAATTGATGCGCCATCATCTCGAGAGCCAGAGCTACAAACATCTGCAACTGGGATGATTCTGTTCCAGAGGCACCGAATAAAACCAAGAGAGCAAATGTCTCGGGTGAATTTCGTGAGGAATCAAGAGGTAGTGGTCAAGAGAGACGAGATCATGTTTGTCGCAGATACTGCGTTATTCATTTGAAGTCAAGCGACATGTTACTCTCAGACTTATGAGTGAGAGTATCCTTTAAGACTTTCTGTTTTCAGAGAGAGACTGGCGTACTAATGGTTTTCATGTATATGATTCGAAATAGTGTAGCCTTCGACCAGGCGAAACAACCTGAAGACAAAGAATAAATTTGTTCACAGCAGCTTTCTTTGGCTAAATAAAAAACACAACACCTTTAAAAATGATAATTCCCTGCAGTGAATATGCCAAGTATGACAACGTTTTCGGGGAGATTGATGCTTGATGTTCTCCTGGTGAGTGCAATTTGATCACTATTCCGATATTACACAGAAATTGTTTTCCAATCAAGCCTCACCCATTGTGTACATAACGTGAGAAGTTGTGTTTGAAGCAAAAAACAAACCATGTACCCTGTTTTGTGTATGAAATAAAATGTGTATTCCCGCATTTTATTCCCTCATTTGTCATTCTTGTTTGGTAATTTCTCAGTCTGTAAATTAGTAGTAGCATAAGTATTTGAAAAAAAAAAAAAAAACCTAAAACCAATTTTATGTTTTGTAGGGAAAAAAAAAAAACTTTTAACAAAACCGATTTGTAACATTTTGAAATTGTATGCAGACTTTGTCCAATATACGAATACGGATGACTTTCTGAGAGAGTCGGATGACGTCGAGGAATCAAAAACCACGGACCCCATTACATCATCGTCTGGAAACGCAATCAAGCCACGAGTCACCAGAAGAGCGGGACCGTATGATGATATTCGACGGGCACATAGAAGATTAAACGCCAAAGTGTGAAAGCTTATATACGACCAGACTCGCTTCAATCAAGAAGTGAAGAAGAATTTGAACGGACTTTTACAGACACTCACCGTTTGTCAATGTGGAACTTGAATCTAATAAGTCTAGACAGTGATCATGTGGCAATTTGCAAACGGTGTTCTTTGTGTGCGTGCGTTTACAACCGCTTATCTGGAAGCAGGCGTTTATGCCAGATTGTTGTTTGCGTATCATATGGGTGATTGTTTTTAAGATAAATAAAACATTTTAAAACTTGGCGAGCAAACGAAAGCGACGATTGTAATAATGCGAATCAGATGCAGAGACAATGTGACTATTTCGCTATGCCCAATTTAACCGCAAATATTCGAGATCTTAACAGACAGATCTTGAATATGCCAATTGGGCCTAATGACATCAAACATGGGGCCGACCTGTTTTGATAGATTCAACGTCATTAATACGCAATTAGCTCTACATGGGGCCGACCTGTTTTGATAGATTCAACGTCATTAATACGCAATTAGCTCTACATTCGAAATAAAAAAAAACGCAACAACCAGCAATTCAGTGCAGAAAGAACAATCATTGTCAATACGGCGCAGCGTAAATTTCACGAGTCTCTATCCATTCTGTCAAGCTAGAACGTCTTATCCCAAAAAGTTTGTAGGGGAGGTTTTCCAAGAGGGAAAACATGCCCGTCACAGAATTGATCTCTGACCCTGAACAATTTTCCAAGTGCAATTTAAGACAAACGTGACATTTACTATTCATTCCTCTCAGATCCCATCGCGATTGTCCCGTGAAAGTATAAACACAATCAAGGTGCGCAAATAGGGCGTTTACCACAGCTTTTGCTAGATTGGAGCTTTACGAATTGATGGATTCGTTAGGAGATCGGGTATTATACAGCGACACAGACAGCGTAGTATTCACCGCCTCTAGGGCCTTATCTCGGCCAGCTGACCGACGAGCTTTCTGAAGGAAACCATATTGTAGAATTTGCGGTTCCAAAAACGTACGCTTATTTGACCGCAAAAGGCAAAACGTGGATGAAGCAAAATGCATAACCCTCAACAGCGTAAATGCTAAAAACATCGCTGATTGGTTTGTTCAATCATTACGTAACTGGAAACCGAGATGACACACTACAGACACCATCACCAGGGATAAAAAGCTGGTGTAAAGAAATTACATAAAAAAAAAAAAAAAAACAACACAGTTGTGAAGAAGTTTAAGGTGGTGTACAACAAACGTGTTGTGCATCCGGATTATTCGACTCTTCCTTATGGATACTGAACAGGGTAACCCACGTTGTTTTGATACTGCGTCGCAAAACAACGCTACTCGGCACGGTTAATAAAGTCCGGCGTGAACTTCCTCAACTGGCAAAAGTCACGTACAGCAAGAGGCTTTGTCCAATTTCGTGCTTTTAAGTGGCAGTGTCACCTTGACAATAGACCAGAGAACACGCGCCGAAAACGTTCACACCGGTCTCATGCTCTAGTAACTAGAGATTTTGATATTCAGAAGCACACAAAGAGGTTGTTGGATTGCATTTTACATGGTTACTCTGAGCTTTTCCGTTAGGCAGCCATCTTGATGGCAAAGTGACCTCCATCTCAAATGCCATTTAGAAATGTTTTTGTAAATATTGCCCAGTTTATGATTAACTGTGGCAATCTCAATTTAAGTCATTTAAAGAAAACAACAATTTTGCTAAAAGCTTTCGATCACATGCATTTTGATTCTAATCATCGCACTGTCATCGAACAGGCACAATAGGGGAAATGTGGTAAAGAGTTTGACACCATATTGGAGCAGCTTATTTCAAGCCAATTATTTTTCTGGTGTACTAGATTAACAGTTTGTCATCTAAACACCTTGAAGCAATACACTTTTGAGGTTTAGAAAGTTTAATTTGAAATCACTTCTTTTTCCCCTCTATTTTTGTTCTTTACTCCTACAAACTGGATATTTGTTGTGATGCGGATCGATGACACAACTCCAAATTCTTATTCACTTCTTTTCCTTTTAATCTCCGTCACACTTCCATCTTTCATCACATCAGTATTTCCGCGAACACTCTCTTCTTTCCTTCCCCGTTATCCCTCTTACGCACCACACAAGTGACACCTTGTGGTGAAAACAATGAACTGTAATATTATACATTAAATATGCATAGAACACAACAATATTTTCTATGATATTTTCAAGCTTACACACTAGCAGCAATTTTCACACTCAGACTCTAACCAAACAAAGTTCTTCTTTCTTTTCTTTTGTTCTGGTTTTCTCTTGCCAATTTATTAACACACTCTGCTCCACTCAAGGCGCATTCTCACCCTTGACCCAGTTTAGTTCTCGTCAGTGTAATTGAGACCAGCTGTGTCTAGTTTCCCAGCAGTATTTAACTAGTGGCACCTGTTGTCAGTTGACTCTTGTGTTGAGTAGGTGCTGGTTGACTTAGATCTGTGAGAAAACTGCTGTTAGAACAAAAAGAGAAAAGAAAATAGAATCTTTGGTTTCACAGTTCTTAAAAATGATCTAGTTCTACTTTTAGTTGTGTAAGAAATAGATTGTTTTAGCTACTGAACATGCACACAAGGATGCATCCACAATGGTTTCTTAATCCTTTCAGTACACTTAAAAAACCTGCAGATTGTTGAGTTTCACCCAGATTTAGTCATCTAAAACACTTTGAATTTGTAGCACAGCTCCAGGACACAAAGGAGTGTAACAGAGCGAATATATATATATATATATTAGGAAACTGCTTGTGGAAAGAAGTTGTTCTACTAATTCTGTAGGATTGATAACGTGCTGTTTAGAGTACCGTGTGCTTTAATTTCTAACCATGTGTTTTAAACGCTCACTGTGTATAGTGATAGTGTATACATTTATAGTTGGTTTCCAATGGATGGCTTTGCAAATAACTCTGAATTCTAAGGGGATAATAATGGGTCTGTTGGGCTGTTAAGGCGCTAAAGCTAAGCAAACCTGTATTAATAAACATGCATCTTATTTGTGTTATGACAATTGTGGTTTTGATTCATACAACACACAACAAAACGCGTCTGACCCACTGGTGTATTTAACGGCTCTAACCGTCTCCAAGTGTTTATTGGGGTTGATTGTTAAACACGTGACGCTCTTGGCATTTTGAATCAGCCCTTGCAATTTTTGTGTCCTGCCTTTAAAATGAACCATTTATTTTTGGCTGAAATATTTTTGGGTGAAAGTAGAAACAGGAGAGAGCTGCATGTCTCTCGGGAAAAGCGGACCGTAAAATGCTGCACGTTGTGTGGAAATAAAAACTCTGTTCGGAATCCATCGTGTGACCCATTTATTGAGAAGCCACGCCAAAGAGACTGAAATCAGAAGGACAAAAATAAGGGTTGCATAACCATTAATACCAAAACAAGATTGGACATTACATCCAAGTCATGAAAACAAAGTAACCAAAATACACCAATGTTTTCCGCTTATTCGTTGAAAGCCAAAACACAAAAAAAAAATCTGAAAAAGAAAAAAAAAAACCCACAAAGAACAGCAACGGGAGCATAGTTGGGCGCTGACGTTGCTGAGGGGAGTTGGCTGGTGGTGATCGGTCTATCTGCGTTTTATATGTCTGAAAAACAAAAAAAATAGAATCCGAAATGTCCAGACGGATAGATGTGCAGAACTTCAATAAGAGCCTATGCCGTGTATTACCATTGTTGGGGATCCCAAGCAAAAAAAATCCAGTCCAGAGAAAGGCCAAGGTAGGTCCGTTGACCGTCAGGCCAAACTGTGTCCTAAGAAAGTGAAAACAATTCTTGAATTAGAATTGTCCAGATGGATCAAATGTTCAGAACTTCACTGCAACAGTAGGCCCTTTCACACAGAAATGCCAGTAAAATACCAGTAAAGTCGTTCTGCTTTTTTTCCTGCAAAGACTGTTCACACAAGCGTTGCCATTCCTGCATTTTTACGGATAACAACCTTTCACACGGCGGTTTCAAAATCCCGGTACTTTCGGTGACATCATCAACTGGCGACACGCTTTAAACAGCTGCGTCTTTGTAAACATGAATAACTGGGTAATTGTTTCATAAGAGACGGCGTCACTAACTGTTCCTTTAATGTGGTGACGAATGTCTTCATCCGCCCGAATTATTATGTGCTTTGATTTCGCTGTCGTTCCAGTTGGACGACTTTTCCGACTGTGATTTCTGTAAACAGCGACGAGTGAATGTTTTGTGACATCATCAACCGGCGGAACATTTTGAACGGCTAGAAGCGCGAAATATCAAAAATACGAACACGTGACTCACGCCAGAATGTTCTGATTGGCTGAGAGCAGTGGGTGACGTCAGCGTGCTCGGAACTTCGGCGCGCTTTCCCGGAAATGTTCCGTTTCGCTTTCACACAGAGGAGAATACCGGCTAGGTACCGGGTACGTTACTACTATCCGTTCCGGAAGATTTCCGGAACAAATTTTCCGGCATTTGTCTGTTCACACATACGTGCGTGCAGGATAAATACTGGTATTTTTCCGGGAATGTCTGTATGTGTGAAAGGGCCTAGTGAGAGCCGTCCGTGTCGCTCGAATAGAAGTATAGAAGGATAGAATGGAAGTGCTAACCTATGGCTCTTCTGGTCTCTGCATCTGGCTCACAGGCAAAGCTTTAATACAAACATGGTTGCGGGTGGCTGAAGCCAATCACAGCTGTCCTGTCATTTACTTTTTTTTTTTTTTTTTTTTAGAAGGAGCATGAAGTCATAAAAAACTTTAAATTTACTTTCACACATGATAAGACATTTACTTACCCTTTACTTTAAACATTAGGTGTGGTTCTCTTGGATTTAATTTTACAAATGTGTTTTATGGCTCAGCCAAAAAGGTTCCCGACCTCTGATCTAGAAGACAGGCTTCCTTTACACGTGGCAAAACGAAACTCTCTCACAAATCCCACCGTACGCTACAGGTCAGCTTGTGAGACGTCGTCGCTGCCGTCACTCGGCCAGACAACATGGCTAAGGATGTCCTGAAGGTTCAAATTGAAATGAGAAGCACAATGAAATCAAATTGAAAGTCACAAATAATTCAAACTACTAATAAAACAAATGTAACAGACATTCTTAGTGCTTTTAGTTTGATTTCTTGTTACCTGGGCTGTGAGACTTCTCTCTCCACAGCGGGGGAAGAGAATATCTGCCGTGTCTGGTCCACTTTTTTTAACAGGTTCCACAACTTGGCACTTTTGAGGCCCTTTCTCAGCTTCACCTGCTTCGTTGTACATGTGATGGCCTAAAGAAGTGGTAAAGCTGTGCATGTTAATGAGGAACCAAACGGGTAGACGGACAGGGGAAATTTTATAAATCTTACAGCTTGTTGGAACAGCCACTTGCGATTCCCACGAGTCACTGGCGGCAAATCCCAGGCCAGGCAAAGATCGTTTATGTCCTTCTCAGCCTGGCCACTCAGCGGTTCATCACCGTCCAGCTGATGAACATTAGTCTTTAAAGTGGCACAGTGAGATTTATACAAAGCCAAAATAACTGGACCATGAGATCAACCATCAATGCCAAAAGTGATTTGAGTTTTTTACTGTACCGTGTGAATCGTTGCCCGGATGTCGAGATCCGCCACATCCTCAACATGTATTGTAATAGTGTCCGCGTCATCATGGAGCAGCATGTGGACAATGGCCCGGCTCACTCCGTACAACTTTGGTCCATCATGCAGAAACGAAAGACCAATCATTCAACTAGCCACCACAAAAAGGTCCACAAGTATTTTGTCAAATGTTTTTATTTGACGTGTTAAAGTTGCAGACGTTATGATGATGCGTAGTTGAGGATGGGATTGGAGTGTTGGGTAAAGAGTCAATTTCTACATTACAGAAACAACCTCTTTTAAAACATTTTCGTTTTCTTTAAATATCTATTCTAAAACTTTAAATTGAGTCCAGATTATGTTTTGTTGTTTTCCTTTACTCATATTGTTTTTAATTTTTTTCTCATTTTATTTAATTGAGGAATTTATGTATTGTTATTTTGCCAAATTTTGCCTAATTTACAGTCTGTGAAATTACCAATCATGAAATGACAAAAGAGGGCAAAATATGGGGTAACAATTTTATTTAAACACACAAACCAGGGTACATGGAATGTTTTTGCATCAAACACAACATTCTTATGATAGGTACACAGTAGGGTTAGCCTGTTTAGAAAACAATTTTTTTCGAACATCAGAATATCGATCAAACTGCTTGCACCATGAGTACATAGCATCAATCGCCCCGAAAACATCATCATATTGTGCGAATTCACGGTAAGGAATGATCATCTTCAGAGGTGTAGTGTCTTCATTTAGCCAGAGAAGACTGCTGTGAACATATATGAAATCATCTTCTTCTGGGCGTTTCGCTTGGTCGAAGGCCACACAATATTTCGAATCAAACGCCAACCATTCCGCGTGAAAACCATTGTCAAAACATTCATTCAGGTCTCTCAGGACCGACCGAAAGGTTTACCAATCTTTTTCCAAAAATGATGCTACATCGTTATCGGCGGCATCAGGGTCGTTTTCACTCATGAGTCTGAGAGTGACATATCGCTTGGCTTTGTCAAATGAATAACGTAGCGTCTGCGCATACATGATCACGTCTCTCTTGATCTTCACCTCCTGGTTCCTCTTGGTTTTTTTTGGAGCCTCTGGGATTGAATCCTGCCAGTTGTAGACGGCTGATGCATCAGGTGAGCTGCATTCTGACAGACATTCTGGAAGAAGAAAAGGTAAAAAGTGAGTAGGTCGGACAAGAAAGTTTAAGTCGGTTCTTACATTATTTGCAGTTTTGAAGAGTCGTTTGAAGAAATCTGTGTCTTGACGGCTTTGCAGTCTTGAGAAAAAAGGCAGCGAGGTCGCCTTCCAATTGACAAAAACGTGCTGAGTTTTCCAAGATGGCTGAGCTTAGAAAATGAGTCGGGGTTCAAATCTTTCCCGCTCACTTCCAATTTATCCCGCAAGATTAATCAACGCCCACTCGGGGAGGTGTTAGCTCACATCCACTCACGTGACCGGGGCGTCGCTACTCACAGCCACTAGGACGGAATGACCGGTGCTAATTCACGCATGCCCACACCCACAAACACTCCCTCAAACTCTCATTTTGTTTTTGGAGCTGATTTTGTTTAAATTTTAAGCAAATTTAGACACATGCATGAAGTATAATTACTACTCCCCATCCTTTTGGACGCTGTACAAATTGGTTTCCACCGCAACATCTCTCAGCATATCGGCAGTAACAAAGTTCTTGAAATACTGGTATGGTGTGCAGGACAGTCGCTTTTCCAACTCTTCATCTGGACCTCCGATGAGGTCAGCCTGTGGAGCGTTGAATTTCTTTTTCTTCCACTGCATCTTTTCTTTCGACTTGGGTGGATCATCTTGAGGGACTGGATCTTCTGATTCACTGTCAGATTGTCCCAGTCTCTCTGGAGGAGTGGGCAGTTAATTTTGAGATTTGACTGAGGTTAAAATTGCCGCCCGCCGCATCCCCCTCCATAGCCTCCTCCGTAGCCTCCTGCAGACAGGTGAGCTTCACTGACGGTGGGAGGAGCCGGCCGTGGGGAGGGGCGTGTCCTCACCACCATACGGGCCACTGTTCTGCCCGGAACCACACCTCCCCCTCATCGGCCCGTACAAAGACGGATGGTTTCCTCCGCAGACGTATCCTGAAGATGACCATCAGACGCTCAGACTCGCAAGGTGAAGGACACGCCCGCAGCACTCACCGCTCCCGCAGAAGCTCCCACTGCCGCCATTGTTGTAGGCGCCGCCATAACCACAATGAGAGTCAGCCCCGCCTCCTCACGCCGCTGCCCCGCCTCCCTTACCATCTCTGCCGAAGCTACGGCAGTCACATGAATCATGTGTGAATCGTCCACTCCTGCCAACTAAACACAGCGTCACACACTCACAGCGTCACATCACGAGCCTCAACACACACACACACACACACTCACAGTGTCTCCTGCAGTCACGTCCGCCGTCATGATGTCTCCTGCCGCCGCGGCCTGAGTGATCAAACACAGTCACGTGACCCTGAGCTTCAGTGGGCGCGCACACACCTGTGCCACCGCCTCCTACTCACCCCTGGTGTTCATGTCCTTCTTTGGCACGGCCTTCCGCACATCACAGCTGTGTCCATTAACACTGTGGTACTTCTGGACTGTAGAGAACACACCAGGATTACTTCACACACATGACATCAGCACACACACACACTAGAGCAGTGGTCAGCCTCTCTCTCTCTCTCTCTCTCTCTCTCTGTCTGTCACACACACACACACACACACACACACTCATCTTCCACTCACGCATGATCCGGTCGACCGAGTCATGGTCATTAAAAGTGACAAAGGCAAAGCCTCGTTTTGTCCCGGTCTTGTGATCGAGGACCATCTCGATTGCCTCGATCCTCCCAAACTTTTGGAAATATCCACGCAGTTGCTGCTCCTCGGTGTCGCCCTTGAGGCCGCCCACAAAGAACTTCTTCACCGTGGCGTGGGCTAACGGCTTGTCCGAGTCCTGCGGTGTGGAGTCAATGAGAGGTGCGCACGCACGCACGCACACACACACACCTCGCGGGACACGGCTCTCTTGGGCTCCACCAGCCGCCCGTTTATGTGGTGAGGCCGAGCGTCCATCGCCGCGTCCACCTCAGACAGTCGGGAGTAGGTGACGAAGGCGAATCCTCTCGAGCGTTTGTGTGGGTCCCTCATCACCTGGAGCACACGTCACGTCACACACACACACGTCACACGTGACACTCACCATGCATTCCGTCACCGTGCCCCACTGAGTGAAATGCACCCTCAGGCTTTCGTCGGTGGTCTCAAAGCTCAGGCCGCCGACAAAGAGCTTCCGAAGCTGCTCCGGTTCCGGTTCCGGGTCGCTCCGCGTCTCATTCTGGAAGCAGGTGAGCGGGTGAGAGGGGGAGGGGCACGCGGACCACAGGAAACCGTAACAACTAAAGATTTTCAGTCTACATTTTTTCTAGCTTACCTTTACAACAGGGCCAAATAACAGCTCTATCTTGCGTCTGTTCAATTTGCTGTTAGGAATTTTGAGGTTGTGGCAGACGCCCACAGTCCAGAGCTATTTGTACAGCTCAAATAATTAGTACTGGTTTCAGGGTTATACAATTGTATAACCCTGGCGTGGATTTCATCCAACTTAATGTAACGTTTTCGGCCCTGCAAATGTAAAAATAAAAAAGATATATTAAGCAAGATTTTCATAATAAATGTTTTGTTGTGTGTGTGTGTGTGTGCGTATGTGTGTGTAGGTACACAGCAAAATTCATAGTGTTATATTCACTCTCAGAGTGAGAAAACTAACATTTTCCCAGTGTTTATATAGGTCCACACTAAATTGAGTTAAATATACACTTCAAGCCGAGTTACTGTTTGTACACCGAGATAGTGTTAAAAATCAACACTGCTAGTGTAATTGCAACACCTTTAACTAGTATACATTGAAGTGGAAAACACACCACTGGAGTTAATTGAACACTAGCAGTGTTAAGTGTAACACTACCAGTGCTAATGAATAAAATTAATATTTTGTTTATTAGTGTTGAAATACATTCATTATAGTGTCAATACACATACAACTAATTGAAATGTAAATGCATGTCACTTCATATTTGGAAAAAAATGCCAAACCATTTCAATTTTAAACATTTATTTTCAATTATTAAATAGAAAAACAACATAAAATAAGGCACAACATATTTACTCTGATCATCACTCCCGTAACCACATAGAATGTGGACCTTCCCCCTTATTCTTCCTGATCCTAGTAGATGTGGCTGGTGTCTCTCCCTCTCACTGAGATGGTCTTCAATACTGCTGCACAAGTGTCTGCAAGAAACAAACACAAAGAAAGAGCAACATGATAATGTGATGAATGCAGGAAACACATTTGCAACTTAAAATTCAAATAAAAGCACCATAACCGTGTGTACAGTGCAAGGAAAGGTTTGTCTCATTAGTTGAGTGTGATCACTACATAATGCAGACATCAAAAAAAAAAAAAAGACCACAGCATTCTATTAGTAATAGAATAATAGACAGAATAACTTTTGATAAGGTAAACATGAAAAATGTTTCTAAATTGTTTTATGGTTAGGATTGTTAAATCCTTCAGAGTTTTACCTTGTGGAAATGCACAAGTCTTTCAACAGCCTCCGTTGGAATAATCTTGATCTTCTTTCTGTCAAAATGAGGAAGCAGGAGGTGCAGCAGAAGTAGGATAGGTGTCACTGTCCCAGTCTGAAAGATTTGTAGAAAAGACAAGACATGTTAGAAATGCAAAAAGTGTATTACTGAAAGAAAAAAAAGGCCACACACATGATGCACTCTGTAAAAATGCACAATACCACTTCTTAATAAATGTAAAATGTATAAGACTAATCTCACAATTTTAAATAACTTATTTTCACCATGTTACACTGATATAGTAACTTAGTTTAAATTAATAGTTTAAAAGTATTTATAAACAAGTCGATTTTTTTAGTTCTCTGTATACAAATTCCTAATAAGATAATTGACCAAAAAAATCTAAATTCCTGAATTTAAACTTTGATTTATTTGCTATGAATAAAGTGTACTATTTATCAAAGTATAATATTTAGCATTAAGTAATATACGCAGGCCTAAACGTTTGTTCAAAGCACGTGAAAAAATGAGCCTCATGCTATCAAACAATTTTCAAGTTAGACTAATAGATAATGGTACAAAACAGTAAAACGCGATTTCCATACATTATTGATAGTTACACCACATGTTAAATCAGTCTGTAACTACTTACATAGTGACTCCATGTCTCTTCGGACACACCGCTATAAACGACGGCAGGATCCCCGCGCTCGCGTGACTTCTTCTGGGAAGAAGCTGCAGCTCGCGGTCGGCATCACTCCAGCTCGGCGCCCTTGTGGTGACAAAGCACAACGCGATTTTTAAACGCATTAAAACGCGTTTTTTTTTTTTTTTTGCCGCTAGAGATTAATGTCCGGTAATTATCATGCATAAAATGACTGATAAAAATGACATCTTGCATAATAAAGGACGGTTTTTCATTATCGTTACCTTTCTTTTCCTCAGACAGACCACGCGGCAATTTGGTCTCGTTCTGTGTTACCTGAAATAACAATGAAGCGGTTACAACTCATTAAGTCGAAACGTCGAAAAATTATTTTAACATCCAGAAACGTGAACAACAATTTTATCCACTTTAATTAAGTCTGTAAAACATGATGCCATACCTTTTTGGAAGTCTGGTCTCCTCGAGCTGCCCGCCATTATTCAAAGTCGAAACGATGTGCAGCAACTAGAAGTCAAGTCAACTCGTTTCTAGTGTCTCTGAGCCAACACCATGAAATAACACGAACTCTGGTCACCCTGTGACACTGCTAGTGCTGGTGTACTTTAAATCAACACTACAATCAACACTTTTTAACTCGGAAAATTGAACACCACAAAATCAACTCAAAACAACACTGGTAATTTTGCTGTGTAGGTGTGTGTGTGTGTGTGTGTGTGTGTGTGTGTGTGCGTGTGTGTGGTTGCGATTTTTCATGCGTTCCTTACCTTTCCAAAGATGAAGGAAAATGATCTGAAATCAAACACTTAAAATTTTTATTTGTCACATACATATTTACTCAATGGTACACAACGTATGTTTTTTTTTATTTGTCAAATAAATTGGCTGCTGTCAATATTAAATATGTTAAATGAATGAAATGGACACTAAATAAAATAA
>QKNR01019256.1:2965-25460 GCA_028031935.1 Paedocypris micromegethes | reverse complement strand
ATAAATTATTATTATAAAGCACTGTACTGTACATTAATCTACACCATTTTAATATTGTTGTGGGACAATGCGAGAGACACCTATCAAATTCAAAATAGTATTGTAAATATTATCATTAATATAATAAATAATAAAGCAAAATAGATGGTTTAGAACTTTTAATATTTATATACAGTATTTGGACTACAACTGGCCAACAAATATGTCTAAATATAAATTATGCCTTTTAAGGAAATAACATAAATAAACTAATACATTTCACAAAAGTAAACGGTTCTGCTTTCAGTAAATTTTGTTTAACAATGTACCAAAATTAAATAACAATAACAAAAATGTACACTGTTTCTAGTGCAAACAGGTAGTAAGTGATGGTGCTTTCACAGTTTGTATAGAACTCAATTCGGTTAAAGTGAGGCAGAAAGGAAAAAGTGAGCTCAGTTCTTTTGCTGTGCACTACCTAGTGGACTCAGAAGAGAACACCTGAAGTTTTTCGCTTCTCTTCAGCAGTGAACAAGACAGACACTTTCTTCTTCACACGTGAGTCTGTTATTTCCGCGATCTCTCTCCTACATTTTCGATTTTTTTTTTTTTTATTTTTTTATTTATTGGCGCCCTTCATGACACTCAAGGTCGCCTTACATGACACACAACATTCACACACGCAGCCAATCTGCGCCAGCGTCCACTTCACTCGGGCATACACACCACACGCTCACACACCCACACGGCCAGATTAACCTGAAACGCATGTTTTTCTCACTGTGGGGGAAACCGGAGCACCGGAGGAAACCCACGCAAGCACGGGGAGAACATGCAAACTCCACACAGAAAGCTCACACCACGAGTCACAGTCAGAACCTTCTTGCTGTGAGGCGACAGCGCTACCCACTGCGCCACCGTGCCGCATTTTGCTCGTCTCTTGTACGTTTTATACTTTAACCGCGGCATTGGTTTCGCTAATAGATCAAATAAGACCAATTTATTAGGAATAAAACGAAATTATTAGAATTATCTCCGCCCCACCACAACCCATATGACGACGTAACAAAGCGTCAAGCGTGGAAGCGCGGACCAGCGCATGTACATAACGTATGTGACCAGACGCAACGCTTTCGGGTATTATATTACGGACATTTAATCTAAGACAATCGTCACGTTTCAGTCGCACCACGAGAGGGGGAACAATACAGACTCGGATCGGACCAAAACCGCTTCGTGACCACAATTAAAGTAAACGCATGATTATTGTCAGTAACGATAACAGCGTTGTAACGGAGGGAAAACTAATTGCGTTAGGTTACTCGTTACTGAAAAAAGTAACGCCGTTTATTTATAACGCCGTTATTCCCATCACTGCTTATAATGTAAACTTATTTAAAGGTAACACAAAAACGATCTTTTGAACAAAATGAAATCTTACCTGTTTCCAAAAGTGCTCATCGTTTGCAAATAACAACTACAAGATAGAACGATAAAATTGTTTTTAGAAACACGGGGCTTTTTTTCTTAATTCAAACTTACCGGCTTAGCTGCGATGGTTCGCTGGGATGCGCAAGAAGCAGTAGCACACTCGGTGACTATCGCAAATCGAGGTGGCTGAGAATTTAGGGAAACTAATGACGTTCAGGTGCGGGTGGTTATTGATTAGCCGAGCTGATGATGAAGCCTGCCCCCGCACACTAGTGATGCGCGGGTCGTCTCATAACCCGGGGGTAACCCGCGGGTCGGGTTGGGGCGGGTAAAGAAATTGTCACTTAATTTGCGGGCGGGTTGGGGCGGGTCAAAAGGTGTGTGTGTGTGTGTGTGTGTATGCGGGCGTGTGTGTGCGTATGTATGTGTGGGTGAGATCAGTACAGATCATGATAGTCAAGAGAGAGAGAGAGAGCAAAAAAGAGCGACAGAGAGAGACAGACAGACAGAGAGATAGAAACAGTAAAGGAGCAACAGAGAGAGAGAGAAACAGACAGACAGAAAGAGAAATAGAAACAGAAAAAGACCGACAGAGAGAGAGAGAAACAGACAGACAGACAGACAGAAAGAGAGATAGAAACAGAAAAAGACAGAGAGAGAGCAACAGACAGACAGAATGAGAGATAGAAACAGAAAAAGACCGACAGAGAGAGAGAGAGAGAGAGAGAGAGAGAGAGAGAGAGAGAGAGAGAGAACACTATAGATGTGAGCACTGTCGCCCTCTCCTGGCTGGATCTTGCAATGTGCAGGTTGAAGGGGGGATAAAGTTGGGAGTAGTACAACATTCAGGAGTAAAAAATGAAACAAAAAGCAAATATAAAACTAAAATATAATACAAAAATGAAAATACAATATGTAATATATAATTAAATACAATGTGAAAAAATAATGATGCAAAATGAAAATAAAATACAATAGAAATACAACAATGATGCGTAATTTAAAAAGCAAAAAAAAATCTAAGTGGAGGTAAAGTGATGAAGTGATGCTTCTGTAAGTAATAAAAATATAATAATGTAATATATAATAATGAGTATTTGTAAGGCGCTTTTCACAGTTTTAACTGTCTCAAAGCGCACAAAAGCGCACTGTCTCAAGGTGATGAAGCAGTGGTGCTTCTGTAAGTGATGAAGGAGTGATGCTTCTGTTAGTGGTGAAGGAGTGATGCTTCTGTAAGTGATGGAGTGATGCTTCTGTTAGTGGTGAAGGAGTGATGCTTCTGTAAGTGATGGAGTGATGCTTCTGTTAGTGATGAAGGAGTGATGCTTCTGTAAGTGATGAAGGAGTGATGTTTGTGTAAGTGATGAAGGAGTGATGCTGCTGTAAGTGATGAAGGAGTGATGCTTCTGTTAGTGATGAAGGAGTGATGCTTCTGTAAGTGATGGAGTGATGCTTCTGTAAGTGATGAAGGAGTGATGCTTCTGTAAGTGATGAAGGAGTGATGCTTCTGTAAGTGATGAAGGAGTGATGCTTCTGTAAGTGATGAAGCAGTGATGCTTCTGTTAGTGATGAAGGAGTGATGCTTCTGTAAGTGATGAACGAGTGATTCTTCTTTAAGTGATGAAGGAGTGATGTTGTGTTTGTCCAGGCTCTGGAGTTCCTCAGTTTCAGCCCATCAACCTAAACTCGGGCTCTCGTGTGCAGCTTCTGGAGAAGGGTTCTCTGCTCATCAAGCACGTGCTGGAGGAAGACGCAGGATTCTACCTGTGTAAGGTCAGCAACGACGTGGGAGTCGACATCAGCAAGAGCATGTACCTCACACACACACACACACACACACACCGTCACACAAACACACACACACACACCGTCACACAAACACACACACACACACACCATTACTCACCATCACACAACACTCACTCACACACACACAGGTCAAACACAGCTGTAGCGTATTGTGCGTGTAACGATGTTTATCAGTGTATTTGGCGAAAGTGTTTCATCGGTAAATCTTCTCACCAGCCGTTAAATGGTGTTTTGACGTTCATGTTGAGTTTTATTCATGTGTCACTTTAATACTGCGGGTGTTTTCAGTGCAAAGCAAGCGGAAGATTCTTCATCAATTTTTAACGTGTCTTCATCATTTAAACATGTGTGAGAGTGTGTGTGTGAGAGAGAGAGAGACAGAGAGAGAGAGAGAGAGAGGGACACAGAGAGAGAGAGAGAGGGAGAGAGAGAGACAGAGAGAGACAGAGAGAGAGAGTAAGCAATAGAGACAGAGAAATAGACAAAAACAAAGAGAGAGAGAAAGAGAGTGAGCGATAGAGAGAGAGATAGACAGAAACAGAGAGAGAGAGAGAGAGAGACAAGGAGACAAAGAGAGAGAGTGAATGATAGAGAGAGACAGATAGAATCAGAGACAGAACGAGCCCTTGGGAGACAGAAAGAGAGAGAGAGAGACAAAGTGAGAGAGAAAGGAGATAGAGTGAGAGAGAGAGAGAGAGAGAGAGAGCGAGAGAGATTGTGTGTGGGGAATAACTTACAATGATTTGTTGCTTAAATCTGGTTTTCTCTGGAAACACGATGAAATTGTCTCTTCCTCTGCAGTTCCTCTTGCATGATCACTTCTTACCCAAATACGACTCGAGCGGAGCAGGGTCACATGACCGAGATGAGCTGCACCGCCCATGGCGAGAAACCAATCAAAGTTCGCTGGGAGAAAGAGTCTCACATCATCAACCCCGACATGAGCCGCTACGTGGTGACGGTGAAGGAAGTGGGAGACGAAGTCATCTCCACTCTGCAGGTGAGAGAGAGAGCGAGAGAGAGAGAGAGAGAGAGTCTTGCTGACTTTTGTTTATCTATCTTCAATAAATACTGGTGCTTTCTGAGGAATGAACAGAAGTACGAAGACAGAAGTTCAGTAAACTTCAGGCGTTAATTGTTCGGCCTCTGGCACATTCCTCAGAACTCAGAAAACTTTGATTCTACAAATGCTGAGTTGAAGTGTTTTATTTTATTCGAGAAGTTTCGGGAAAGGCTAAGATCCATCTGCAAGCCGCTCGCGGTAGAAAGGGTCTACGGTTAGAAGACCCCCCTTTGACACTCATGCATCAAACTAGTCTTATTAAAAAATGTTGAATGATTTTTTTTTTTTATGAAAGATGAGCGTGTAGCTGTGGAGTACTTGCTGGCCCAGTCAGGCAAAGGGGACTTACATTCTTCACTGCAGCACGGTGAATTCGCGTCGCCAGAGACGGAGGTGGAAGTTCAGGAGGACCACTGTCTGGACGTCACGATATGTGATGGAGCGGACATCAATTTGTACACCAAATCATCTGACCGTTCCAGCAGTCACAATGTTACCTTGAGCTCGTCTCTGGTCAGTTTTCTTGAATTTTCTTAATTTAAAATTGCACCTGAAAATGTGTTTACATGAGCAATGACTTCTTTCATAATAAGCTTGCTTTCAATTAATAGTAATTGAATAAAAAGTCATGTGGTTATTTTCAGTAAAGAATAAATGTAATTGGCTTATAACATCACCTAACATGAATGAAGCGTTTATTTATTTTAATCTTGATCTTGACATACACCTCTAATGAATGACTCGTTGCACATCTTTGTTGATGTATTAATCATCCTTGATTTGGTTGACTGTTGTAAAATGTTATTGTTCTTTTACAAATGTTGAAAAATGATATAGGTGACCAGTGTCCCGGTGAGTGTCGGCTCCAACAGTCCTGACGCTGAAGACGTTCCCTGCGCTGAGCCCAGCACATCGGCTCCGGTAAAATTGAATCTGGTGATTATAACCTCTGAAGTTCAGTATGTCATAGAACTATGACCAAACTATTTCTCTTTTGCTTCCATTTTTAGGGAAGTAGATGTGACACTAGGGGTCTTACTGGATGGGAGGCTGTGGATAATCTGGCAGGGTTTTGCGGTTGTATTTGTCCCTGAATGCCAGTGACCAGTCGCCCTCCAAGTACTCCCTGAAGTGCAAGAAAAAGGTCTTTCCAGGCCCCTGGAGAGCTTCTCGGAAGCGCAGCGGCTCAGTCCCTGGCCAGCAAGCAGCTGAGAGGTAAGTTCAATTGTTGTCTAATAATTAGAAGACTAAAAAACTTGTAATTGTTCAATTTATTTTACTAAGCTACAATAAACTAATCAATACTTGCATCAATTACTTCACAGACTGTTCATGACCCATGGCCAGGCAGCCCAGAGGCCCGATGTCAACAGGGTTTCGGAATGCGTCGCACTCAGGCTGTTTAAGGAGTTCAAGGAAGCCAGAAACAGGCCTAAAGACAACCGGGGCAGAGTCTTTCCCATCCCGCAGGCGATTGTGATGACGTATAGTCACATCAAGCAGCTGCTTGAAGACTGTAGGGAGCTGCTGGACAAGACAAACCTGGTGCTGGTGACCATAAACAACACTACGGTGTCATCTTGGTAAGTTGGTTCTTCACTTCCTTAAATTAAAATACATTTTGCTGTTAATTTACTCCTTACTATGGCTATACTCCTTAAATTGGCTATGGGAGTGAATTGTAAGATGAAGTTAATTTAAAGAAGTTGTGTTCACTTTAAGCCGAAAAGTCTTGTTTTTCTTCTCCAGGCTTCTTGACCGGCAGAAAAGAACTGACCGGGACACCTTCTTGCAAGGAGTAGAGCTTCCCCAACAAGTTGGTTTGGCAAAAGAATCCCTGCCGGCACCTGCTGAACATGGGCACAGTCCCATTAAGTTTCAGGAGCCTGAAAATCGGGAGGGTGAGGGCGTTATTCGCCAGCGCAACTATGCTCGAACTGGAGCTGCAGCGCGCCCAGCGTCTTCAACATTGGCGGCACCACCTCAGGGACGGCATTCTCCGGGGGATCCAATGTCCGGAACACCACCACCCCAGGGATGGCTTCCACCATCAACCCCACCACCACCTCCCGGATGGACTTCTGTTCCACCAGAACGTCCAGTGTCTGCAACGCCACCACCCTATGGATGGATGTCTGTTCCACCAGGACATTCGGCATCAGCGGCACCACCACCACCTCACGAACAGACTTCTGTCCCACAGGGCCAACAGCCATCAGCTCCAAAATTGCCACAAAATCGGCAACGTGCGTGGAGGCTCAAGAGCAGCACGTGAAGATGTTGAGCGTTCCCCGAGAGGGGATCCACCAAAAAAACGATGCAACAGGGAAGATTCAACCTATCAGTGCAAACAGTGTGTGAGCCAAAAACCAAAAGCACAGGCCATTCCCAAATCAAAGGGAAATGGTTTTGTCCAGCGTCTGGTCAGAGCTTCACTGACTGGAAAGACTCTGATCTGAGCAGAACTCAACCGGACCCACAACACAATGACACCCTCCCACCCGCTGTACCACACTGTAAAGACTCTGACCAGCTCCTTCAGCACCAGACTCCTCCATCGTCAGTGCAAGGAGCGATATCGCAGGTCATTTCTACCCACGGCAATAAGACTATACAATCTGTCAATGCAGTGACATTCAATGCATCTTCACTCAACATTGTTGCACTGTAATTTTACTGTTCAAAATGTTTGCACCTTTTGTTTTATTTACTGTTTTGTAATTTTTGCACCTTTTGTTTATTTATTTGTATCTTTGATTTTGCACAGTTCTATTTTACCTTTTTTGTTCTAATGTTGCTGCTGTAAACAAAGAAATTTCCCCTAGTGAGATAAATAAAATCTTTATTAGTTCGATTTTTGATGTTTCTTTTTGTTATGGCCACTGTGTTTTGTTGTTTGTAACTTTCAAATGTCTGATATATATATATATATAATATATATATATATAATATATATATATATATATATATATATATATGTTTTTTATAAACTGCATTTGTGGATGTACATTTTGTGTATTGGTGTTTGTTCCAGAATTCTCTCCTTTTTTTTCTTCATTTTTTTTTTGGCCCCCCCTCCCTTTTTTCTTTCTCTTTTTTTTTTCTTTCCCCCCTCAGGGCAGTCCCTTTTGCCCAGTCTTACTAACTGAAGTTTATCTATTAGTTTAGCAGGAGAACCTCCCAGAAGACAATTACAGTAAACTAACCGTGATGTCATAAACGCATGTATTAGTCTTTCTGCATCTGGTCAGGAGAGAATGTGACGCAGCTTTGAGATATTCCCGAGGTGAAAAGGCAGTTTTCTAGACACTGTGTACAGGACTTTCAAAACTGTCAATTACAATCAAATAATGACACATACGTTTTTCACTTTTGGTGAGAATGAGAGTTCAAGCCCATTACAATTAAAGAATGATGCACCTGAATATAGCATTAAGTTTGATTAATTCAAAGAAAATCACATGTGCTGCTGGCGTCAGTCGTGTCGCTAGTTAAACACCTAGTATACGTACTGTCGAGTCCAATTCTTGTTCACCATCGCAGTCTGCACTGACTGACTCTCTCAGTTCGACTCACACAAGCTTCATTTATACTGGGTTCGCAACAACGAAGTTTCACATTACCGTTTTTTCCCCTCAGGATATTCTCGTGACCTTTTGACCTGGAGAGTTGTCGTGAATCCCTAATCCAGGACGTTCTCGTGCCTGGTCCGTTTACCTTTAACTGGTCAAGTTTGGTATATGTGAGAGAAGGGTAAACAACCAACTTGTCCTAGCTTTTAGGCAGTTCTGAACTTTTGAACTCTACAGTTCCATGCTTAGGAAAGAATTCTGCAGAAAATTGACATTTAATAAGAGAGCAAATGTCTCGGGTGAATTTCGTGAGGAATCAAGAGGTAGTGGTCAAGAGAGACGAGATCATGTTTGCGCAGACACTGCGTTATTCATTTGAAGTCAAGCGACATGTTACTCTCAGACTTATGAGTCCTCTGTTTTCAGAGAGAGGCTGGCGTACTAATGGTTTTCATGTATATGATTCGAAATAGTGTAGCCTTCGACCAGGCGAAACACCCTGAAGACAAAGAATAAATTTGTTCACAGCAGCTTTCTTTGGCTAAATAAAAAACACAACACCTTTAAAATTGATAATTCCCTGCAGAGAATATGCCAACATTTTCGGGGAGATTGATGCTTGATGTTCTCCTGGTGAGTGCAATTTGATCAGTATTCCGATATTACACAGAAATTGTTTTCCAATCAAGCTTCACCCATTGTGTACATAACGTGAGAAGTTGTGTTTGAAGCAAAAACAAACCATGTACCCTGTTTTGTGTATTAAATAAAATTTGTATTCCCGCATTTTATTCCCTCATTTGTCATTCTTGTTTGGTAATTTCTCAGTCTGTAAATTAATAGTAGCATAAGTATTTGGAAAAAAAAAAAAAAAAAAAAAAAAAAAAAAAACCTAAAACCAATTATATGTTTTGTAGGGGGAAAAAAAAAAAACGTTTAACAAAACCGATTTGTAACATTTTGAAATTGTATGCAGACTTTGTCCAATATACGAATACTGATGACTTTCTGAGAGAGTCGGATGACGTCGAGGAATCAAAAACCACGGACCCCATTACATCATCGTCTGGAAACGCAATCAAGCCACGAGTCACCAGAAGAGCGGGACCTTATGATGATATTCGACGGGCACATAGAAGATTAAACGCCAAAGTGTGAAAGCTTATATACGACCAGACTCGCTTCAATCAAGAAGTGAAGAAGAATTTGAACGGACTTTTACAGACACTCACCGTTTGTCAATATGGAACTTGAATCTAATAAGTCTAGACAGTGATCATGTGGCAATTTGCAAACAGTGTTCTTTGTGTGCGTGCGTTTACAACCGCTTATCTGGAAGCAGGCGTTTATGCCAGATTGTTGTTTGCGTATCATATGTGTGATTGTTTTTAAGATAAATAAAACATTTTAAAACTTGGCGAGCAAACGAAAGCGACAATTGTAATAATGCGAATCAGATGCAGAGACAATGTGACGATTTCGCTATGCCCAATTTAACCGCAAATATTCGTTTTGAAGAAACTGCCAATTGGGCCTAATGACATCAAACATGGGGCCGACCTGTTTTGATAGATTCAACGTCATTAATACGCAATTAGCTCTACATGGGGCCGACCTGTTTTGATAGATTCAACGTCATTAATACGCGATTAGCTCTACATTTGAAATTTAAAAAACGCAACAACCAGCAATTCAGTGCGTAAAGAACAATCATTGTCAGTACGGTGCAGCGTAAATTTCACGAGTCTCTATCCATTCTGTCAAGCTAGAACGTCTTACCCCAAAAAGTTTGTAGGGGAGGTTTTCCAAGAGGGAAAGCATGCCCGTCACAGAATTGATCTCTGACCCTGAACAATTTTCCAAGTGCATTTTAAGACAAACATGACATTTACTATTCATTCCTCTCAGATCCCATCGCGATCGTCCAGTGAAAGTATAAACACAATCAAGCGTTTACCACGGCTTTTGCTAGACTGGAGCTTTACGAATTGATGGGTATTATACAGCGACACAGACAGTGTAGTATTCACCGCCTCTAGGGCCTTATCTCGGCCAGCTGAATGACGAGCTTTCTGAAGGAAACCATATTGTAGAATTTGCGGTTCCGAAAACGTACGCTTATTTGACCGCAAAATGCATAACCCTCAACAGCGTAAATGCTACAAACATCGCTGATTGGTTTGTTCAATCATTACGTAACCGGAAACCGAGAAAACACAGTTGTGAAGAAGTTTAAGGGGGTGTACAACAAACGTGTTTTGCATCCTGATTATTCGACTCTTCCTTATGGATACTGAACAGGGTAACCCACGCGGGACTCGCACGGGTTTGATTTTACCCTTCTCGTGGGTGATCAGCGGGCCCTCTGACTCGGGGAAATCTATTTTTGTGAAACGGTTACTCGAGAATGACTTCAAAATGATGTCTAAACCTGTTGAGAATACTGCGTCGCAAAACAACGCTACTCGGCACGGTTAATAAAGTCCGGCGTGAACTTCCTCAACTGGCAAAAGTCACGTGCAGCAAGAGGCTTTGTCCAATTTCGTGCTTTTAAGTGGCAGTGTCACCTTGACAATAGACCAGAGAACACTCGCTGATAACGTTCACACCGGTCTCATGCTCTAGTAACTAGAGATTTTGATATTCAGAAGCACACAAAGAGGTTGTTGGATTGCATTTTACATGGTTACTCTGAGCTTTTCCGTTAGGCAGCCATCTTGATGGCAAAGTGACCTCCATCTCAAATGCTATTTAGAAATGTTTTTGTAAATATTGCCCAGTTTATGATTAACTGTGGCAATCTAAATTTAAGTCATTTAAAGAAAACAACAATTTTGCTAAAAGCTTTCGATCACATGCATTTTGATTCTAATCGTCGCACTGTCATCAAACAGGCACAATAGGGAAAATGTGGTAAAGAGTTTGACACCATATTGGAGCGGCTTATTTCAAGCCAATTATTTTTCTGGTGTACTAGATTAACAGTTTGTCATCTAAACACCTTGAAGCAATACACTTGTGAGGTTTAGAAAGTTTAATTTGAAATCACTACTTCTTTTTCCCCCTCTATTTTTGTTCTGGGTAACTGGATATTTTCAAGCTTCCACACTAGCAGAAATTCTCACACTCAGACTCTAACCAAACAAAGTTGTTCTTCTTTCTTTTTTTTTGTTCTGGTTGTCTCTTGTTTATTTATTAACACACTCTGCTCCACTCAAGGCGCAGTCTCACCCTTGACCCAGTTTAGTTCTCGTCAGTGTAATTGAGACCAGCTGTGTCTAGTTTCCCAGCAGTATTTAACTAGTGGCACCTGCTGTCAGTTGACTCTTGTGTTGAGTAGGCGCTGGTTCACTTGGATTTGTGAGAAAACTGCAGTTAGAATGAAAAGAGAAAAGAAAATAGAATCTTTGGTTTAACAGTTCTTAAAAATGATCTAGTTCTACTTTTAGTTGTGTAAGAAATGGATTGTTTTAGTTACTGAACATGCACACAAGGACGCATCCACAATGGTTTATTAGTCCTGTCAGTACACTTAAAAAAACTGCAGATTGTTGAGTTTCACCCAGATTTAGTCATCTAAAACACTTCAAATTTGTTGCACAGCTCCAGGACACAAAGGAGTGTAACAGAGCATATATATATATATATATATATATATATATATATATATATATATATATATATACACACACACACACAGGGAAACCGCTTATGGAAACGAGTTCTACTAATTCTGTAGGATTGATAACGTGGTGTAGACTACCATGTGCTTTATTTACTAACAATGTGTTTTAAACGCTCACTGTGTATAGTGTATACGTTCATAGTTGGTTTTCAATGGATGGCTTTGCAAATAACTGAATGCTTGGGGGATAATAATAGGTCTGTTGGGCTGTTAAGGCGCTAAAGCTAAGCAAACCTGTATTAATAAGCATGCATCTTATTTGTGTTATGACAATGGTGGTTTTAATTCATACAACACACAACAAAACCCGTCTGACCTACTGGTGTATTTGACAGCTTTAACCGTCTCCAAGTGTTTATTGGGGTTGATTTGTTGAAGACGTGACGCTCCTGTCATTTTGAATCAGCCCTTGCAATTTTTGTGTCCTGCCTTTTAAAATGAACCATTAATATTTGGCTAAAATTCCACCTTTTGTTTAACATGTTCTGCCCTATTTCTATAAGTAGTGTCATGTTTTATTATGAAGTAGAGCAATCACGGACAGGAACTCCAGTGTTGTGAAAAATGTCCTCTGCGTCTAATATAATCAAGGTGCGCTTTTCTGTTCTTTTGAATCCTTTGGGAAAACTTCAGGCTTTCGAGATCTGATTTATCGGCATGAACTCGGTTCATCTCCATTTCCTGGTGTTGAAGATGTAATATCTGCCGTTGTTGAGTCACAGTCAGGGAAACTCTGAACCACATTCATTAACACTCTGGTCATTCATAGGTTTGTCAGGTAGTGTTACGCTTTCATCACTCTTACTCTGGTCACTCTCAGAAGTGGGTCTGAAACTCTTTCGTCGAATCAAAAAACTCATCCCAATCTGGATCTGCACAATCTAGTCAAGACCATCAAGTGAGTCTGATGTTGTAAAGAGCCCAAACACGTGCATGGCCAGGTTGTAGGGTTACCCGACCAAAGAGAACTGGGAATATATTTAAGACAAATTTTCAGACTTGTTCAAATTGGAGAAACGCAGACAGTAAGAAACAAACTTTATATTGTGAATGGTACAACAGAAGACCGTGAACTGATTGGAAACTACATCTCAATGTTGAAAACACTTAGTCTACAACACAGATGATTTTTGACACAAAATAAACTATATCCCAAAAATAGATCAACATTTAAGCTCCATAAGGGTCAGATATCACATTAGCTGAACTGGATATGGCCATATCCCAGGTGTGAGGAGGAAAGTCTCCCGGTTGTGATGGTCTCACCACTGAGTTCTACAGACACGTGTGGACCGACATCAGAGAGCTGATCTTTGAAGCATTCAAACATTGTATTTTCACTACTACTTTCCGATAATGAAACACGGCTATTATAACTGTAACCCTGTTTATTTAAGTTTCTATAAATCTTATTTAATTTAGTATAAATCTGTTTAAGGTATTGTTGATTTATTTTATGGGTTAATTTGTGATGGCAGTATTTTATTTTACTTGCATTATAGTTTGAGAGAAGTGTGGGAGAAGTGCTCTGCCCCTTTTAAGGGAACTTGNNNGGGGGGGGGGGGGGGGGGTGAAAGTAGAAACGAGAGAGCTGCGTGTCTCTCGGGAAAAGCGGACTGTAAAATGCTGCACGTTGTGTGGAACTAAAAACTCTGTTCGGAATCCATCGTGTGACCCATTTATTGACAAAGGTTAGGGTTAGGGAATAACCCTAAATAAGGGTTATTTGAGGGGAGTTGGCTGGTGGCGATGGGTCTATCTGCATTTATGTCTGAAAAACAAAAAAAATGGAATTAGAAATGTCCAGATGGATAGATGTGCAGAACTTCACCACGACAATAAGAGCCTATGCCGTGTATTACCCAAGCAAAAAAAATCCAGTCCAGAGAAAGGCCAAGGTAGGTCCGTTGACCGTCAGGCCAAACTGTGTCCTAAGAAAGTGAAAACAATTCTTGAATTAGAAATGTCCAGACGGATCAATGTTCAGAACTTCACTGCAACAATGAGAGCCGTCCGTGTCGCTCGAATAGAAGTATAGAAGGATAGACTCTTCTGGTCTCTGCATCTGGCTCACAGGCAAAGCTTTAATACAAACATGGTTGCGGGCGGCTGAAGCCAATCACAGCTGTCCTCGAGACAACACAATAAATGCATACATTTACTTATCCTTAACTTAACATTTGTAAAATTAAGTCCAAGAGAACCACACCTAATGTTTAATGTAGTGTTTTATGGCTCAGCCAAAAAGGTTCCCGACCTCTGATCTAGAAGACAGGCTTCCTTTACACGTGGCAAAACGAAACTCCCTCACAAATCCCACCGTACGCTACAGGTCAGCTTGTGAGACGTCGTCGCTGCCGTCACTCGGCCAGACAACATGGTTAAGGATGTCCTGAAGGTTCAAATTGAAACGAGACGCACCATAAAATCAAATTGAAAGTCACAAATAATTCAAACTACCAATAACAAATGTAACATACATTTTTAGTGCTTTTAGTTTGATTTCTTTTTACCTGGGCTGTGAGACTTCTCTCTCCACAGCGGGGGAAGAGAATATCTGACGTGTCTGGTCCACTTTTTTTAACAGGTTCCACAACTTGGCACTTTTGAGGCCCTTTCTCAGCTTCACCTGCTTCGTTGTACGTGTGATGGCCTAAAGAAGTGGTAAAGCTGTGCATGTTAATGAGGAACCAAACGGGTAGACGGTCAGTGGAAATTTTATAAATCTTACGGCTTGTTGGAACAGCCACTTGCGATTCCCACGAGTCACTGGCGGCAAATCCCAGGCCAGGCAAAGATCGTTTATGTCCTTCTCAGCCTGGCCACTCAGCGGTTCATCACCGTCCAGCTGATGAACATTAGTCTTTAAAGTGGCACAGTGAGATTTATACAAAGCCAAAATAACCGGAATGAGATCAACCATCAAGGCCAAAAGTGATTTGAGGTTTTTCACTGTACCGTGTGAATCGTTGCCCGGATGTCGAGATCCGCCACATACTCGACATTTATCGTAATAGTGTCCGCGTCATCATGGAGCAGCATGTGGACAATGGCCCGGCTCACTCCGTACAACTTTGGTCCATCATGCACCTGGACTGTGCATGCACTGTGTCACACACTCACTCACTCACCTCCTTTGACATGCTGACACACCGCACAGCGTCACCTCACACACGCACACACGTGTTCTAACTCCTACAAATAGAGGAAAGGCGGCCGGACGAAGCCTGTAATTGGTTTGCTCTCCCGCAAACGCCGCGTCTGATTGTCCGACGGTCACGCCGGTCATAACGTGTTGGAACGGGAACCAATAGGGAGACATAAATCAGATAAATCAATCAGTCGCGTTCACACACAGCGCCGCTTTTGGCGCGAGCTGAATGTTTATACACATATTGTGAACAGGACACTTTGTTTTTTTTATTCACCAAAGATTAAAAAGTCTTAGTTTGTTTATTTGTATAAAATCAGAGTTAACAGTTAATGCCATCCTTCCAACACAAATCATTCTACTACTATACACAATTGATCGTAATTTTAACTTATCCATGAGTTTAGTTGTGATCGATGATTAATAAATGTGAATTATTTAATGATAACAACAACAACAAATGTTTCTGAACGATTTATTTAATAATAATAGAAAAAGAATCTTTAAAAAAGATTGATTTTTATTAACTGTATTGCACCTGTTCCAAATAAGTTGCAACAAAATCAAACAGTAAAGGACTAAAACTCCACGGAGTTCATTTACTTCAAAATAAAACATGGAGTTAACCCTAAGCTGCCTTTTGTCCCGACACTCCACAAAAAAAACTTCCATGTCTTCGTGTAAGTGAAAACGAAACACGAAAGGTTCCAAGGCCAGCTGTGGGTTGTCACTTTCAGCCTGATCGAGCTGAAGAAGAGCCTCCTCCTGGTCCGCCACATTCAGTTTCAGATATGACGGCTCTTCCGCAGGAGCTCTGAATATGTGGCAGTTTAGAAATTCTGTTTTTTCACACATGCTCCTTCTTGAGACAATAAAAACATACCCTGTTGCAGATTTCAGTCTCATGTTGTGACTGCATATCAACAGCATCATGCTGCCTGTGACACATTGATTTTAAGTTAATGTATATGTCTATTAGAACACAAAGAAATTACTGAGGGCACGAGAGTTACCTTTCAATTGCAACATTTTCAAGGAGAAGGCACCACCACTTTCGAATGAGGGAAAAATCCGACTTGCACAATGGGGGACAAAAGTGTTAACATCAATTTAGAAAGAAATCAGAAACTTTATTGTCATTATACCGGGGTACAATGAAATTTTTGAGCAGCCTCGGTTGGTGTTACCAATAAAAGTCATAAAAGTAATAATAAAATATAAATAGAGTAAAAAGAAAACACAACAACACAAAAAAACAGTATTGCACATATTGCACGTCGATATTGCACTGAAGGTATGTGTGATTAGCTAGGGTGACCAAACGTCCTCTTTTCTCCGGACTTGTCCTCTTTTTACACCTTGTCCGGACGGATTTTTGAAATTCACGAAAATGTCCGGGTTTTACTCTTTTTGATAACGCGCGTTCAGAATCATTCCGCGTATATGTAAATTGACCGGCACTTTGCGCACAGAACACAGGCACTACTTTTTTACACAATGAAATTACCCAGATGCTGCCTTCCTTGTGTGGACGGGTCTGCGCGGGTCTGCGGCTGCGCACACACGCACGCGCGCACACACATAAACTTACGTGCAGGTCGGTACAAGTGTAAAGTCTCGTTTCGGGTGCTGGAGACTAAGTTCACATTATAAACATGTCATCTCATCTTTGTAAAACTCTTCTATTATTATTATTCTTATCAAGAGATATTGTTGAAGCTGAATTTTCTAACAGAAGAGTTGTTTTTTTGTCAAATTTTTTGTATATGTTTTTACAGATGTATTTTTATTGTATTGCCGGAGTTAATTTTGCAAAAATAAAGCATATTAAACTTCAATTATATGTATATATAAAGATATTATATTAAAGATTAAAAAGTAATACTTCAGACTTTTGAAAAAAAAAAAAAGTGTCATATGTGTGTGTGTGTGTGTGTGTGTGTGTGTGTGTGTGCGTGCGTGTATTATTTATTTATTTATTTTATTATTGTTTTTTTTTTTAAGTCTAAAATGCTATTATTTTGTTACAGGTTTTCACAGATTTTTTATTATTAGAAGTTAATTACAGGAGTAACCCCATTGAACCAAAAGAAAGCGTGTTCATCAACCTCAGAGAAGCCTGTCTGAATTTGTGGCCCGAGGCCGCGCCGAATGTCCTCTTTTTTGGAAATCAAAATATGGTCACCCTAGATTAGCAAATTAGCGGATGTGTGAGTTGAGTCTTGTGATTGCCTGTGGGAAGAAGCTATTCCTGAGTCTGTTTGTTCTGGTTTTGATGGACCTGTACCTCCTGCCGGAGGGCATCAGGTCAAACAGTGGGAAGGCAGGGTGGGTGGAGTCGCTGATGATGTTTACTGCCCTGCTGAGGCAGCGTGTCTGATAGATGTCCTCCAGGGAGGGGAGAGGGCAGCCAATGATCTTCTGCGCAGTCCTCACCACCCTCTGAAGCCCCTGTCGCTCTTTTTCAGTGCAGTGGGAAAACCACACTGTGATACAGTAGGACAGGATGCTTTCAATGGTTGACCGGTAGAAGGTTTTTAGCAGCTCCTGACTTAGGTTGTCCTTTCTGAGCCTTCTCAGGAAGTACAGGCGCTGCTGTGCCTTCTTAATGACCGACTTGGTGTTGAAGGACCAAGAGAGGTCAGCCGCGATATAATAGATTATATCTTATATAGTTACAGTAATAGATCATATGTTAGGCAAAGACTTACAGCTGTCAAAAGGTGCCTCAAAGACATGTATAGAGCATACTAGAAAAAGGAAATCAGTCATGTTCAGACAACCATTTCATGTTTTCAGTCTTATGAAAATAACATCTATCTAGTCTGTCTATCTATAGTCTCTCTATAATTCTATCTATCTAGTCTTTCTATCTTGTCTGTCTGTGTCTATCTGTCTGTCTATCTCTCTGTCTATCTCTCTCTGTCTATCTCTCTCTCTCTCTATATATATATATATCTATCTATTATGACTATCTATCTAGTCTGTCTGTCATACACACACACACACACACACACACACACGACATCGGCACACACACACCTGACATCAGCACTCACACACACACCTACTTGTACAACCAGTTCTTGGGGACTACATGCCAAATGCCATATTGTGGGGACGCCTATTTCTAAAAGGGTTAGAAACAAAAGAATAGCAGGTTTAGGCTTAAAAACAATCAGCAAAAACACCAGTCACTTTAAATTTTAGAAAAAACTAAAAGAAAGCAATGTGACATTTTTCCATAATTTGGGGACAATTTCCGGTAGACCAAGCTTTTGAGGACTTAGAAACACACACGCACACTTCACTGGTATTTCCACAATGTTGGTACCTGTGAATAATGTGGGGACAAATGTAGCAAAGCTGTGACTCAAACAAATAATTCTTATTTAAGAAATGATTCACATTGGTTAATATCACATTGATAACAACAGGACTTTTATTTACCAATTTTTAGCACAGATTGCCTTAAAACAAAGCGTTGTGTGTTACTTTGTCAAAATAAAGCATTGACTTATAATAACTTTTTAAAACTTGTATTAAGAAATAAGATATAAAATATGCCAAAAACATTGAACGAAAATATAAATAATGTAAATGTAACTTTTCAATGCAAATAAAACAAATCTAAACAAAAACAGACTGTTACAAACTGTACTCACAGCTTTTTTTTTATGGACGTTATTCTGTTTTTTACATAGAACATAACCGCCAGCCAATCCCGGTATTTTATTTTAAAGGTTCAGCTTTCACGCAGGCATCACACTCTTTTTTCCTTGGAACTCTGAAGGTCTTGATGAAAGTCAACAGGTGTTTTTCCACTGCTTTCACTTCATCTGTGTCCCATTTCTTTTCTTGCATAATTTGGCACCTAAACAAACTTAAAGCAATAGTCATATCCTACAACAAGCTTACATTTTATAAAAGCTTGCCATCGCAACAGTATGCATTTGAAGAAAGTCAAATCAAATCACTCCTGTGAACACACAGGCGGACTAGAATGTCTATTGTGGGGACTTGACGATTATTAGATTAAAAAATGCATTAAAATAGTTTCTGACCTGTGTTCTGGAAATAGGCTCAGGTCCTGAATGTGACCTACAGTGGTGGTCTTCTCCTGAGGAACCATCTGATGGTGGACAACTACAGTCTGGTTCTGGTCCACTTTTTGTCACCTGTAAAGAGCAGAACCATTACTTATAAGCCCAAAAATCAAACTATGCTGAGTATCATATAAGTACACTGAACTGTATGCATTTATAGAAACACTTTATAAGCAGTACACTCCACCAAATAATATGCCAGGTCCTCCGAATAATTAAACAAATTAGAGAGCTGCTTTGTTTTATCTCGTTCGGATTTTACTGGTAAGTTGTCTAATATGTGCCACAACTTTGTAAATTCGGACAAACATTTTTACAAATGATAAACTATTGTTAATAAATGAATAAAAACATGTTACATAGCAGTTGTTTAATTTGCTCATTGGCAGTGGTTTATAAAAGGTACAGTATATAATAATAGGGGACAATCTCACATGAACGTTTACGGCCATCTTTGAAATACGTCATGCAATTCCACGGGTGCGGACACGAAACCGACGTTGTCAATGTTCCGCACAACTATAAAGTGTAACACCAAGCGAAAATTGTGCATTAAATCCTATTAGCTTATCTTCAAGCTTTATGATGGAAAGCTTACAGTGTGGGTTTGAAACAGCTGCAGAAGAAGCGCGGCTCTCTTCTTCTCCCTCTCGGTCTGCTCTGCTCCATTCATAGCAACACGCGACGCAGCCGCCATTCTAGGAGAATACCAGCTTATTTTATATTTTGAAAGCAATATATCTGAAACTAACCAGTCTTTTTTGCATTGGTCTTTTTGTTTATTTGATGTGTGTGAGGATTAAAACAACTGTTTTTTTTTTACACTTCTGATGCGTGCATCCATGCTCACGGTAAGAAAGAGACATGCTCGTACAGTGTAGCAAAAATCTTTCGCAACTCTGAACAAACTTTTTGAGGCAACGCATTTGATATTGGGGGTTTTATTATCTAGGATATTCGGTAGTTGGGGTACCACTGTATAATATTAATAAATACTTCAGAATAAAAAATAAATAAATGTAATGTACTTAATGCCTGACACAAAGACTGTATCAAAGATAGATTCCAAATGAAAGCAAATCAGAATCAGAATCAGAAATTCTTTATTCATCCCTTGGGGGGGAAATTATTTTTCGTTTCAAGCTCCTTCAAGTACAACCCTTTGTTTACAAACATGAATTTACAATAAGGTAGAAAAAAGATAGAAAATATAAATATACAAACATATAACAAACATATACACTCACATTATATGCATTATATACACAGGGGCAATCAAAATCAAAAATTCTTTACTCCCAGAAAGTAGTAGTAGTGGAGGCGCTAAGATTAGTAGTGGAAAAAAAAGTATTCCATCAATCTTTTTGAGAGTTGAAATCAAGCCATCAGTCTGTGTGAGAGAGAGAAACAGAGAGAGAGAGAGAGACAGAGGGAGAGGAGAGAGAGAGACAGAGGGAGAGAGAGAGAGACAGAGGGGAGAGAGAGAGAGAGACAGAGGGAGAGAGACAGAGGGAGAGGGGAGAGAGACAGAGGGAGAGAGAGAGACAGAGAGAGAGAGGGAGAGAGACAGAGGGAGAGAGACAGAGACAGAGAGAGAGAGGGAGAGAGAGAGAGAAGATACTGAGACGAGGAACGTCGTTGTTTTATTGCCTCGCACAAATCACACGGCTTGTGCCGGCGAGAACGCGCCTTTAAGAGCGTGACGTAGTCGCACAAACGGCGTTATTCCTCCGTTTCTAGGCGCTGAATTAGAGCATAACTTTTTCGAATTTCAGAAAAATGCTCCATAGAAAACGCCGCTGAAGCGGATAGACATTATTGTTACTCGGGACATAAACATTAATGATTCACGCAAATTATTTTTAAGCGTTAATTACTTGGAAGCATGACAAGCACGGCGCGTTTCTGCCGTTTTCACGGTATATAATCTATAACGCGTAAATACTGCGTTTCTACCTTCTACGGTATATAATCTTAGCGCAAGCAGGAATAAAGACGAAAGCATTACTCACGTCCAGGCGCTCCACGTGCCAGCTGAAGTCGAACATCAACGCCGTCAGAGATGTGCTGTGAAGGCGCGGTCTTCTTGAGTTTTCCTCGCAGCTAACGAGTTCTCTGTATTCGCGCACGGAACTTTTTAAGGAAAGTTTATGGACGCAAACACCAGCCTAGCTTAGCCAAAGCACACGGGGCGCGCACATCGAGTCCCGCTTTGTTCCGAATCCGAGGGCAGGATTTTAGCCGATACTGTTTAAAATGCACTGTTCGTGAGCTAATATATATTTAAATAAAGTGAAAGAATAAATATATTTGGCACAAATTACTTAAAAACAACATTATAGAACATTAACAAGCTACTCAAACCACGTTGTGAAACAAAACTACCGCGGAAGTAACATGCCTTCTCATTGGCTCAAATTCCCAGTGGGCGGATTTCAACCAATCAGACTTCTGAGAAGGTGCATGACATCAGAAAGTGTGTTTAGCTGATGTATTTACGGTTTGTGGCCTTTAGAGGGTTTGACACACTTGTGAGTAACAGCCAAGAACACACACACACACTTTTTACTGGTAAATGTCGATTCTGGGGACTTCTGAGATATTAAAGGGGGATGGTCAGACCAATGAGTTATACATGATACAATGGTTATTATTGTGGGGACTAGGTTTTAGGTCCCCACGATCACACAGGTCCCCATGTTATTGGTGTGTATTCCGGTTGAAGTCCCCACGTTATAAGTTTTACAAGTACACACACACACACACACACACACACACACACACCTGACATCAGCACTCACACACACATTCCTGACATCAGCACACACACACACATACGGGTTTTCATGCATACTGGGGACGCCATTTTAAATCATCACTTGTGGGGACTAGCCTTTCTCAAAATCCCAGAGAGCTGAAAAAAAATCAGGTAGATTTGTAAACATACAATAAGGTCATACACACCTTCAGATATTAACATTTATAAATTCCATATTTTTGGACTGTCATAACCATGCTTCCTGAGGACTTCCGAAAAAACCATGAAACGTGTGTTATGGGAACCTAATTTACATAGAATTTGCATATAACACACAATGCTGTTTTTTACTTCTGGGGACCTAACATTTTAAAGGGAGGATTTAAACGGGTGATTGACAATGAAGCGGTTCAGTAAAGCAATATAAATGGGTTCAATGACCTTTTATTTTTTTTTTTTTCTCCTCAGAACAGGAGCAATTTTAATAATTCAAAACAACAAATTTTTTTCCAAAAGAGCAGCAATTATAATAACTAAAAACAAAAAAAGCCAGTCTAAAGTTTACAGATCTGGTTTCAAAACAAAACTGTACCACAGTCGTTTAGCTTTAACATTTACTCGTTTTTTGAACAACGCAATGCTTTTATAAGCAAAAGTTACTGTAGGAGCCATTTCTAGTTAGTAACTTTGTTTATTTATTTTATTATTTATTTATTTTTGTGATGCCAATGCTTTGTTGCCATTTTGTTAAATTCATTACTTTTCTATTATTAGACTTTTATTCTGAAATGGAATAGGCGTGAATCTGTATATTTAAGATGGCCGCCACTGAACCAAAGGGAGAGAACAAAAGAATGTTGTTTGGAAGCCACATGGGCATACAATTCTTTAAAGGGACAAATAGAGCAAAGCAAAGGCAAATGCATCTTGAAGACCTCTTG